>DWNR01000059.1:0-28757 GCA_018250455.1 Polygonus leo | reverse complement strand
CTAAACCGAAACTCCAATTTTCCGCCGAAACTTGCCGAAACCGAAACCGAAACCGAATGTTCGGTCGGACACTATTAATTTTACAGTAGAGCCAAAAAACTGAAATACTGCAATCTTGACCATGTGCGGGGTTGTAATTTTTGGATTAAGTAGACTGTTAAATCTTTATTCAACATATGATTTTTCAAACAAAATTAAATTAGATATAGACAATACAAATTCACAATTAACCAATTTTAAATTTGTATTGTCTCCTCATTTATAATCTTAATATTTAAAACCCGCTGCCAACCTACCTATAATCCTTTACTTCTTCTCGGGGTTTAACAAATTTATCGTATATGCAGTCACCGAATTTATTTACAAGTGAAACTCTAGCTAACATGTGGTCTTCTCCATCATACCCTATACCAACCATTTCACAGTCCATTGCTATGAATTTTGTTATCCTTTTATCTTTAGATTTCGGCGGGAAACTTGTCTCTGCACTATTTTTGTTTTCTAAATTCGTTCTATTTTGTACATTATTTATTATCTGTGTATTATTTACATTATCAAAGTTTGATGGTTGGTTATGTTTTTTATTTCGTGCGCGTCGAAATGTTCCCGTGTAGTGTTGTTTACCTTCGTTGCTCTTTTCACTTTTATTTTCCGTAGCTTGCATCATTAGCTTACTTGATAACAATTTTTGCCAATTCGCGTCTATACTGCCACGATTTATTAAGGTTTTGTTTGGCAGTTCGATAGAGTTACGCTTGCGTTTCTTTGTAGATTCCACCATATTTACATTAAACACAGTTCCTAACAACAACTTTAGGATAAATAACACGAAATAACAACAACTATACACAATGTTTAGTAAAAAATCAACAATAATGAGCAAGTTAAAACATATTTCTGTGACAACTTCTGGCATTTCGCGTGACAGAAATACCGCATGCTCGGAATAGACAATAACGTTTTTAAATTGTTCTTAAGTAACGAAGATTTTGACAAAACGTACGTACGTATTAATTTGTGCTTATAAATCAACGATTTTGCCAATTATTACAATAAATGAAACAGCATCTTCAAATTTATTTAATTTATAATACTTTGTTTTTAAAAATATTCACATTTTTATTTCTTTATCCCAATATTGGTCAAATTGTCTTTGGACGAAACGTCAAACGGCCAATCCAGCGGTATCCAAAGAAAACAATAATCAAATTAAAAAAAAGAGCGATGTAAATAAACAATTTATCGCGGAAATGTCAGAAAGCGGCGACGTGTTTTGTAACTCCGTGGTGGGGAATCGAAATGTATGCACTGGGGCTCGGTGCCATGAGTCTCCAGTGCAGACTTTCTAATCGTCGCGTTCGGTTGATAACACGTTAATTTTGGTAGTTTCGTTCGTGTCGCGATGTCGTACGAAACATTGCTTGCTTCCCTGGCCGCTCACGGTCAAGACCATCTTATTAAATACTGGCCGGAGTTGTCTGAAAATGAGCGCGAAAGTCTCGCTGCGGAGCTCCGGAAGCTAGACGTGGTGGAAATGAACGAAATTTTCCGGCGCGCTATGGATAGCACCAAAGTCATTTTGGAGAAAACGGATGACGATTTGAAGCCAATACCGCAGACGCACTACGAAGCGGTCCCTGGACTGTCTAGCGCGAAGATCCACGAGTACGAAACCATCGGTTTCGAGGAGATATCCGCAGGTAAAGTCGGGGTGCTGTTGCTAGCTGGTGGGCAAGCTACTCGCTTGGGCTTCGGTCATCCCAAAGGCATGTACGATGTTGGTCTTCCATCCCACAAGACGCTCTTCCAAATCCAAGCCGAGAGGATCTTGCGAGTGCAACAGATGGCTGCAGATTACACCGGAAAGGACGGCTACATAACCTGGTACATCATGACTTCTGAACACACAATGGGACCAACTGCAGAATTCTTCAAAGACCACGCTTACTTCGGTCTCAATGAGGAGAACATTGTTTTCTTCGAGCAGGGTACGTTGCCATGCTTTGATTTTGATGGCAAAATTATCTTAGACAACAAACACCATGTATCGTCAGCTCCAGATGGGAACGGAGGCTTGTACAGGTCGCTAAAAACCCAAGGAGTTCTCGACGATATTACAAGACGAGGCGTGAAGCACTTGCATGCACATTCCGTTGACAATATCCTCATTAAAGTCGCAGATCCCGTCTTTATTGGATACTGCAAAAGCAAGAATGCGGATTGCGCTGCCAAAGTCGTTCAGAAGTCGACACCGAGTGAGCCTGTTGGTGTGGTCTGTCGTGTGAACGGACATTACAAAGTAGTTGAGTACTCGGAGCTGACCGATGAAGCAGCGGAACGTAGAAACCCTGACGGTAGACTCACTTTCTCCGCTGGTAACATTTGCAACCACTATTTCTCATCCAATTTCCTAGTCAAAATCTGCGATTACGAATCGAAGTTAAAGCTGCATGTCGCTAAGAAGAAGATTCCTTACGTAGATGCGAATGGCATTCGTCAAACGCCATCGGAGCCAAACGGTATCAAAATGGAGAAGTTTATTTTCGATGTTTTCGAATTCGCGGAGAAGTTTATCTGTCTGGAAGTGGCAAGAGATGTAGAGTTTTCAGCGTTGAAGAACGCTGATTCAGCGAAAAAGGACTGCCCGTCGACTGCCCGGGAAGATTTGCTGCGTTTACACCGTAAGTACATCAGAGAAGCGGGGGGTATGATTGCAGATGATGTAGACGTGGAGATCTCTCCGTTACTGTCTTATGGCGGAGAGAATCTAACGGATTTAGTCGCTAACGAAGTGTTCACGATCTCACCATTCCATTTGAAGAGTATGAACGAAGCTGCCACCAACGGAGTCAATGGTAACGGTAACGGACATTGATTTTTCACATACCTTTTAAAGTTATGCTATCATTACATACAGATTATGTAGAGCAGTGTTTCTAAACCTTTTTGTCCCCTAGAAATTCTAGCACAGTTTCAATGACCCCCTCAATAAAAAAACAGGAATAAATGTCAGATACTTTATTTTACTATTGTAGAAAAATAAGTTTTTCATAAGAACAAGACTGTATTAATGCTGCTGGTGCTTTTCGGCATCTAAATTGGTAATGTTTAAATTGATGTTATTACTTATTAGTAATCTCAAATTGGATTCTAATTGTAATCTGATTCTGTATTTGTTTTTAATATATGTATACAGCATACTCTCATCATGCTAAGTAAGAGTATGCCTTGCTGGCATTTATTTTTGATTTAAATATGCATAGATATGACGGCGGACCCCCTACTCGCGGACTCCCAGGGGTTCGTGGAACACAGGTTAAGAAACACAGAATATAGAGGATGTAACGCATAGGGTCCTATCTCTCAAATTAAAATTTTTCAATCATTTATTTGCAATGAAATTGTACTCAAATGTCTTAAGCATTAAAAAATTTAGGTACCATCAATATATCTCGTTATAAATACATTTACCATCAAATTATGTATTAACTAATATGTAATTGATGCTTTGTATTCATAACTTATAACAGAACATGAATAATTATTATTTGGTCAATGAAAGGGATGAATTTTAAAGATTTTTTCAAAACAAAATCAAATTGCCGGAATTCGATAACTTGGATATTTAGATACAAGACAAATGGGTTTTTATTCTAAATTAAATTTACATGAACATTGCTAAATTAACAATAACTTATCTTAACTTCTTTGTGGATATCTTTATATAGTCAGTTTTAATCTTTATATATAAAAATTTCGTGTCACATTGTTTGTCTGGGCTAATTTCTGAATATACCTGATTGATTTTAATGAAATTTTGCACAGATATGTAATTTTGTCCAACTTAAAGTATAGGCAATATTTTATTTTCTTTAATATCATTTTTTTAATAATTGAAAGTTACTGGCAGGGCAGTTTTATAATATTTTTAAATGAGTAACACTAATAATAACATCACATATTAATTAGGGTAAATAAATTGCAAATGGCCATGCAATTTGCTTCAAAATCTGTCTGTATCTGTTTCTTTGGTCTTATTCAGTCGAAAACCCCTTGGGGGTAGAATTTCGAAAAATCCTTTCTTAGTGCTCACTTAGATCATGAAAGGAACCCCTGTACCAAATTTCAAGTTTCTAGGTACAGTAGTTTCGGCTGTGCGTTGATATGTCAGTCAGTTAATAAGTTTTGCCTTTTATATATAGGTATAGATTATGAATGCGAATGTTAGTTTCTTTGTTATGTTTTCATGCCTCAACTGATCAACCGATCATTATGAAATTTCGATTGATTGAAATTTGGATTGGATTTTAATTGCCCTAAGGTGCCCTTTTCTGTACTTAATCTGGAGTAGAAAAAGGGCCATAAGATACCTAACAGTGGCGGAACTAGACCATATGAGGCCCGTGGCAAATTTATTGGATAGGGCCCTATCAGTGGCGAAGAAACCATGTAGCAAGTGCAAGCAAACGCTACGTGACCTTGCTTTTTAGGGAGTTGAAAGGTCCTCTGGAATTAGATTCTGATAGCAATTGATAATTGATACTTGCATTCAACTTCCTAAGAAAGGTCCCAACTGGCCGGGGGCCCCTCCCGTCTCGGGGCCCCTGGTATAACAAAATGACAGTTATACCTAATATCCAGAAAATACGATTCTAATGATGGAATAAATATTATATATTTTGATTAATATTTTCTTTGATAAGACTATGGCGGATATAAGAGGCGCTATAGGAATATTAAAATATGTGATAAAATATACTCGGTGTATAATAAGCCAAGAAATTAATAATTATACAACTGTATAATTTCAAAATTAGTTTAGTGTATAGTGTAAAATAGTTAAATTAACTTAGTTTATTCTATATATATATATATTACTAGCTTTTGCCAGCGACTTCGTCCGCATAGAAGTCGAAAACCCCTTGGCGGTAGAATTTCGATAAATCCTTTCTTAGTGCTCACTTACATCATGAAAGGAACCCCTGTACCAAATTTCAAGTTTCTAGGTACGGTAGATTCGGCTGTGCGTTGATATGTCAGTCAGTTAATCAGTTTTGCCTTTTATATATATAGATTGCATTCTGTGAACAAATCATGTATTTACTCATAACTGTGTAAAAGATGCACCGTGCCGGACGGACGAACGGTCAGCAGAGACTTGATTATAGGGTTCTGTTAGAACCCTTTGAGTACGAAACCCTAAAAATAATTATGTGCTCATTGCCAATTAGTACGTGATCCGATGTCGACGTTTCGAACATATCACCAGGTGGTAGAACTTCTTTAGTTGGACCCGGGAGGTACACCGCCACCCTCATAATCCTCCGTGAAGCAATTATTGTGTTTCCAAACTGAAGGAAAAGTGTGGTTGCCGGCTACATTTATACACGAGGCTAACATCTTAGTCCTCAGGGGTAGCAACGCATCTGTGATCAAACTTAGAAATGACTTAATTGTACCTGGGGATGATTACTCATGTCCATGGATGGCAGTGACCACTTACCATCAGGCGGACTGCATGCTCGTTTGCTACCTTTTACTCGATGAAATAAAACCTTCGTCACGACTGCCAATGGTCTATTTACGTGTTGAAGTTTTTAATGTGAGACATTTACTGCGGACGATATTGGCTTTTGGCATGGCTACTCTCCGAGTCGTAGTAATAGGTTGTACACCAAAAGAATTTATTTGAATCTGTTTATTTAATCTGCACAGGGTGGGTTATAATTATTACTGTGTGAGTGCGATGAATGTGATGTGTGATTAGTATATTAGTGTGATGGGCGATTAAACTATAAGTTCATGTATATTTTTTCAAAATAATGTTGATGTTTTTCGTTGTGTTTAACAGTAGCTCTTAATCAACGGTGTGGAGACTTGTTGATACTAGCAAACCCGTGATTACACTTAAAGTGTCCCGCGAAAGCACTTGCAAATTAAAAAATACTCGGTCAATTGTGAGACCGACTCGCAAACAAAAGGTTCCATTACTTACAGATGGCGTCGTTTAAAAAAAAGAAGTATTTTTAAGTCTTGTCATCATATTCATTCACTTTTATTTTATTTCCAAACATTTGAAGAACCACAGCAAAATCGAAATAAGTTAAATGTTCTCTCATCGTTGTTCAAGAAACTGTGTTATGTGTATAAGATAGTGTACTTAAAATAAAAATAAGGTTGATAGAAGTAAAAGGCAGCATTTAGATATTCTCATTTAATTCCTAGAACTCATGAGGTAAACAACACTAAACTATTTCTCATACAAATTTTAATCTCAAACAAACTGCTACGGTAATAATTCGTATGCATTCAGAAAGGATCTACTTACAAATGTGACAAATTATTAATAAACAAATTGTTTGTACGATACGCAAGACTGGTACACAATGGCCCACGAGGACTTTGTCATGGTCAAAATAGTCAAAAATCGACGACTAAGCATGTGACTTTTCCGAAATCGAAGTCGTTCGAAACAACATGGCGCGTAGTGGCCCGTAGTGGCCCATAGTGGCTCATTGTAGCCTTGCCTATTCTTTAATTCAGCGTGGGCTATTGTGTACCAGAGCTTTAACTCAAAATATTTCGATAACACTCCACTTTTGTTATACTCGTGCCGACAAAATACTGTATTAGGGAGAATTAATTTAAAATAACTAATATTTACTCTAAATATAACTAAATTACATAAATACTCGATTATACGCTTAAAAAGTTCGTGAAAATAGAAAACGTAAAAGAATGAAATAAAACATTGAACGTAAAATTAGATAACAAAACAAAATTCGTATAACAACCAATAGTGCGGGTAGTTTCATGTGATTTCCAAAAATATTTTCAGAGAAGGTAAGTATGTAACATGTAATATTCATTATTTTGTTTTCAAACCATATAAAACTAAACGACAAATTTTTATGTCTCAAATTACTTCTTAAAAACAAAATAATGCATATTCCATTTTATGTACATACATATAAAAAGTTCGATTTGGTACATTTTCTTACGAAAGTAACTGTAATTTTTGTCATTATTAGATAAATGTAGGAGAAATACATAAACTGTCACAACTCAAATCATTTAAATCTGAGTGAAGGCACTCTATTAGTTTAGAAATAACTTCGAATGATGACTAAATATTTATGGCACGGCCTATATTCCATTAAATATATTTACGTAAGAGCATAAATGAAGGAACAGAGAGTGGGGTAGAGATATCACTTAATAATAATTAAAATTAAATAATCAGTTATAATGTAGTTTTGTGTACTGAAATAGAGTTGATAGAAGTCATAATAGGAACAAAAGGACAAGGCTTAAACTACAAAAATACTGATAAGAGATAGGATATACAACTGTTTGGTAATGACACTGTTGACCATTCTAATACTAATTGGGAATGGACTGTGAATTGTGGCCAGGAATAATGTTACAGGAATGCAAAGGTATTATCGATGGTGGAAAGGCAAATTCGCACATTTAAAACAATACCAATTTTGAAGAAACTGAAGGCTTTGTTGATTTATCTTCCAATACTGTTACAGTTGTAGCTGTTTTAGTATCGGATAGGGGTCTCAAAATGAGAACAGTTAAACCATACACTAAACTCACCTTTGGTAATAATCTAGAAACTTAGATACATAGGTTTAAAGTGTGATATGTATATTTTTACTCCAGTTTATTTTACATTATTAATTACCAAGTCATTTGAAACATTTTCATGTCGGAAAAAATGTAACTCGCTATGATTTTTAAGAAAATGATGCATCTAATACTTCGATTTTAGCAAGTAATAGTGAAAGTCAAGTCTTCAAAATCTGGTTGCAACAATTTCATGAAATATATTTTTGTTACCTTTTAATGTATCTATAATGATATTTTTTACCTTCACTTAAATTAAATTTAGCGAAATGGCCTTTCCATCTTCGAACTGTGACGTTGTACCAACTAATACTGATCCGATAGAAGTGTAGCGTTTTATAATACTAATAAAAATATCAAGTTTATGGCATCTTATGGCTACCTCATGGATCACAAACTTTAGCACTCGTTTCACTATACAATGTCCAATCGGATATTTTTATACATTTACTATACCAATATTTTATAACAATTTTATTTAACATATTGTTTTTGCATATATAATCTATCTTATTTACAAGGTTTATAAAATTGACATTTTTTTCTTTAAATAAGTGTTTTTTATATATTTTGATTGTACATACTACTGGGTTTTGTGACAGTTTTCGACAATTTTAATATTTTATAGTATTATTGTCTTTATATATTAAGTTTTAAATACCTAATAGTCATTTTTTTCTTTATCAACAGCAACTGGACACATTTAAATAGGTATATACATATAGGAATTTATTTTTATTTCATCGGAAACTATCACAAAATATTACATCATATTGTCACGTCATACTTCAGGCACAAAATGGTGTTCTTAACCCAATTTTCATTGCCTTAAAAATTTTACGAAATCTAAATTAATAATACTATTCGTAAAAATGTCTTTTTTGTGGGGAAGTAATAAATATAAATATTTTTATATAGACTATCACTAAATTGGTCAGGATTTAGGAAAATACACACTTTTAACATGCACTTAATCCGCTCCAGCGATTTCAACATCACTTTCATAATCACTTCGTTCGTACATAAACTTTCGTAAAATGCATTTTGTACAAACTGACTCTAATTTGAGTTTTAATATGAATTTCTATTCAATTAACAAGCATCGCTTTCAATTTTTTTATAAAAATCTCGTATTTCTTTATCATTTTGGCACAAATTTGGCCGCGCGTTTAAATAAATTCAGAAACTACGTTTTTGCGTCTAAGGCACACTTCTCGAGGGACTATACACTTGAAACACTTTAATTACTAGGACATTACTACTCGTACAGAGTTATTCATCTCACACTCATTGTTCATCTATATTGTCATTCGTCATGAATTATGACTCCTTATAAATAGCTTGGCATAGTATGCCAACTAATAAAATTTGGCCTTGAACATAAATATGCTTTTCAATAAAAATAGTCTTTTTATCATAAGCTCAATCGAAATCGGTACTTAGTCTTATTCCATTAGAGTTCAATATCGTATAACTTTCGTATAACTACCCAGAGGTAGGTAGGTTAGTTTGTGGCACTGGTCGAAGGTCCGAGGCCTACTTCTTGATGTTTGTACTTATGTGACGTCATCTGCGAGAGGCCAAGGACGGCGAAACCACACTGTAAGCAGTGGTAGTGAGTCTGTTTCTTACTGTGGATGCACTGGGGTTCATAGCCGCACCCTGTAAATAAGAAAATACATTTAAAACTTGACATACTTTATAGTTAGCATCAATAATTTTCTTACTACGATGACAGTTAGTTTTTGAGACTTAAAATTTTGGAAACTAATGAAAAAAAAATGATCAGCTATCACAAAAATGGACTTTAAATTAAATATTGTACATATTTTAATATCCTTAACGCTGAAATTTTTTCGAATTTTTTTATAATTCTATTTTCAAAATAAGTAACAAATGAAAACATAATTATCAAAGTATGTTCACATTGGGATAAAATATTTAAAAAATAAATACGTAAAAATGTTCACCCGTAAATCTAATTTACGTACTGTACTTATTTATAGTTGATTGAAAATCACACTGAAACTTTACCTTTGCTAGGTGGAAACTTCTCGAAGCCAGCGGCCTGGATGGAGTCCAGCTTCTGGTGCTGGCGGCGGTGAGCCACCACCTTGTTGGTGTCGGTGCACACGAAGTCGCACTTCAGGCAGTGGAAGTGAGATGCTTTGTTCTGACCTGTTCCTGGGGAAGAGGTTGTTCAATTTAGTCAAGGAAGAAGTTATGATGATCATGAGAAAAAAAGTAAGTGAAAAGAATATAAATTAGAGACGAAAAAATAATTACAGAAAATAAATTGCTAAAATTGTTGCTGAACATAAATATAACGTTGCTTGTATTATCGGTTGGAAAATATATTTGAATAATTTTTGAATTTTTGAAAACACGGCAAAGACAATTTGTTGAAAACCAGTCAATATCTCGTTCTAACTATTAACCTAAGTATGAAATATTCTATTTAAAATGGAGACCAAAATGTTGAACTTAAAGTAAATCAAATTTAAAAAGGTACAGGGAGAAGGTATTCTTAAGGTAAACTCAAGTGAATTACTCACCAAATGTCGAGGCATGAGGACATTCAGATCGTTGACAGTAAACGTTTGCGCGGTATTGCTGGAAGTCACCGCCCATTAATGTGTCCAATCTGAAAAAATGAATATAATTGTCAATAATAAAAAAGAAACTTTATTCAGATTTATTTTACAGTATAATTAAAAGCCGTTATTTGTGCACCTTGACTTTAAAATGGACTTGAAAAAAACGTATGTTTTGAATCAGATTAAATAAAAAGGGTAATAAAATGTTGGTTTTAATGGCAAAAATAATGTAAAACAAAAAGAATGGAATTTGTAAGTAAACATACCTTTCATGCCTAGCAGTATGTTGTACGAATCTGGTTTTGTCACAGAACGAATAGCCGCAGTCTTTTCTGGTGCAGTGGAAGTGAGTTTGATGCTCCCTGGAAATTAAAAAAGTTATTAATTAACATGAAAGAGACATAAAAATAATGTGAGTTGAAAACTACCTGTCAGGTGACAAGTCATTCATGTCAGGTGATATGATTTATGGCGTTATTACTAATTTTTAGTCTTTAGTCAGTTTAACCCTAAAACTTTGGAACAAATCAGATTTAACAAAATTGCTAAAGTTATTTCAGTACAAGTGCGTAAAATTTGTATGTTTATGTTAAAACAAATTTCTTTCTTCGTTTTCTTTCTTCTACTCTCTCACTCTCTCATATCTCCGTCTCTCTCTTCTCCTTTCTCTGACTTCCCTCTCTCTCCTTCTACCTCCTTCTGAATTTTTAATCCTAGCTTCATTGTATATTTCGTTTTACATATAAATCAATTACTCTTCTCTTCTCTCTCTCGTTATATACAAAATTGTGGTAACTAACCTGTATCCGCAGTGCTGGTAGGCGCAGTCCTCGTTAAAGCGGAAGCGTAGGTAGCCGTCGGGGATGGGCTCGTCCTTCAGCACGCGCATGTGCGGCCCGCGCGCCGCGTGCGTGCGTCTGCTAACAAGGTATGGTTTGTTAGTATGTTTGTTTGTTTTAGATTTAAATTAGTTTCGGGATTAATAGTCCATTGCTACTGTAAGAAATTTGGTACTCTATTAGATTTGGCTGGATCAGAGAATATCAACGGTCATAACTATTCAAAGAAAATATTTTATTATCTTTACGATTAAGTTTTTTTAATAAGCATCTTAGACACCAATGCAATTAGTTATGCAAATTTTTCTTAACTATAACCAAACGTAGCCTAAATCAAAAGTAATTTGTATGGAAAAACAATGAAAATGTAGTTTCTTAGAATTCTAAAAATGAAGAAAAATACAACTATATTTTTAAATTTACTTACGTTTTAGCAATCATCTCAGCTTCTTTGTCCAGGCCGGGTGGTAGTCCATGGGTTTGAAGCAGACTCTGCTCAAGCAAAAGTTCCGGTGGGTACAGCATTGTTGGGTACAGAGGGAAAGGTGATCCGCTGGAATTAAATGGAATTATTAATAAACAATTGAAATATAAAGATGTTATTAATGATAATGATAATTATAATATTGTCATGAGAAAGGTAATGGTAAAAAACAAAATTAATGTAGAAAATATGAAACGATATTACTAAATGCACAATTTACATTATTTAAAAAATATATTAGATTAAATTAAGTAAACAAATTAAAAAAAATAGAAGTTCCTCCTTTTTACTAAGTCGGTTAAAAATACAATATTTACTTACCCCTGAGAGAAAAGCGCGACTTGAGCAAGGCCTGGCAGTCCAGCCAAGGAAGCCGTATACTGCTGTTGCATCTTCAGCTGGTCTTGAAGACTACCCTTCCGCCCACCAGCGAGGTACTGCTGGAGAAGTAGACTTTGCACCGCTTGAACCTGGAGAAAATAAAATAAATTTTGTAAGAATTTGTGTTAAATATAAGCAAATATGATCTTATTTTCTTGGAATTTGAAAATTAGTTATCTGACCATCAACCAAGTTTTGTACTGTATCCCAAATGTACTGGAAAAATATTTTAGTACTCTATTGAAAACACAGAGTGAGACTGAAAAGACAATTTTTGTAATAAAAACGATTATGGAGATACAATCTCTTTATAATATTTATAAGTAAGCAAATCCTACTAACACTTTTCAGCTCAATCGATTTAGAAATAATTATTAACAGTAATCTTTAAAAAAATGTTAAATGTAAATTTTAATTACCTGTTCAGCTGGGTTTGGTGGTCTCTGGCTTGGAGACGGTGCTTGTGGCGCGGATGATGAAGATGCAGTGGAAGGTAAGATCGATATCTCCGGGTATTCCCTCTCAAGGGTCTCCTGCGAAATCAATAGTTATAATACTTATTAGATGGATTTGTTAAAAAAAATTACTAAGTTGAGGAAAATTATTGAAATAGTGACCGAAGAGACTTTTAAAACTAGGCGTGTAAAAAAACGTGTTTTTGATGATAAAGTTAAGCATATTGTAAAATCCAATTTGTAGCAATATTATTTTCGTTACGGATTATATTCACAAATCATGGAAGATTAAATATTGGTAGAATTACAAGTTTTGTAATACTGTAATTTTAGAATTGTAAATCACAAGAAATTTCTTCAAATTTCCTAGTCTTAGTTATAATAGTAAACAATACTCACCTTTGTTGCTTGCAGTCCAACTGGCCCTGGTTCCATAGTGTTACTATGTTTCTTCACCATGTGACTGAAGAGCAACTTCAAATCCACGTAAGCTTGGCTGCAGTGAGGACAGTGGTAATGAAGGTTCATGCCACCAGCATTCTTGTTCAATGGACAGCTTTGGTCATGGCATGAAGGCGGGATCGTCGGCCCTGATGTTTTGGGCTCGAATGGCTTCTTCTGCTCATACTCCATGCGCATCTTCATCTCCTTGGACGGTGATGCATCGTAGATGCTGCGGGGTGATGGCGATGATGTATTGCTGCGGAGATGCGATGATGGGTAGAAGGTTCCCGTCGCTTTTACTACTGGAATAAAGATGTATATTAAATATTAATGAAATTCATTGGTTATTTTAAGTAAACACTGTCTAACTTATATTCACTGAATAAATGACTTAAACGTTGTGCTCTATGGTTTCTTACTCAAAAAACCAAGTAATTTTGATAAAACTTTATAAGCTTAATAAATAAAGGAAAAATAAAAGATAAAAGAAAAACACTCACCCGAAACATTGTCTTGTTCTCTTTCGAATTCACTTTTGATCGAGAAGTTGGTTGGAGTGTATTCACTGGGTTCCTTCGCAGACCCAATACTGTCGGCTGAAGCTCTCTCCTTTAACGAATAATCTTTGGCTTCTTCAAATTGTTTCTCTTGTTCTAACTCACTTTTGATGACAGGAGTGCCTCGTCCATGCTTATGGGTAGCTACCGCTGAGTACTGAGTCAAAATCGCTGGACAGTTATTTCCTTGAGCGCAATGGAAGTGAGACCTTAGTTGGTTCTTGAAACAACTCTTTCCTCCACACTGATCGTAGGAAGAGAAGTAATCGAAACCCTCAAGCAGAGGGCAGATGGAATGTGACTCTCTCATGTGAGTCTCCATGATGTGGTGAGTCTCGCCAGTGAAGCTACAGTTGAAGCAGTGGAGGTGGAGTCTGGTCATCCTCAGCTGGCAATGCGGGTAATACTGGCTGCAGGTGTCAGGTGTCGTGAATACTTCGAAGTGTTGGAATTTGATGCGCTGTAAAATAAAATAAATTTATAGTAAACTAGGTCTCACATAGACAAAAGTTCTACTCAGCTCTAAAGAGCTTAAGTACACGTTAACAACTTTATGGAAATAATGACCCACTCTAATAGTTTAAAACAATATATGATACACTTATTTATATCCGATAAATTTAGATTATATTCATAGTATCTAAATCACAACTAGATAATAAATAATATCAAAATTAAAATCGAGATACGTGTATAATTAACATTTAAAGCAAAATCAGATCACAAAAGTGAATGGCGAATTAACAGCTAACGTTAGAATTAATAGTTACACACTTACCGGAAATTCCTCCACAGTAGCAATGACCGGCGATTGTATAACAGGCGGCATTTGATTGCTTTTTGGTAGTTTGAATGACGTAAATATGGCCTGAGGCGTCACCTAGAATAAAATTATTCGTTGTAGACGATTACATGTATTTTTGTAAATAATAGCAAAATATATGAATGCAAAATCTAAATTGGAAATATCATTATATATATCTAAAATTTAAGAGGTCAACAACTTACATTATCTGTCCATACTTCGACCACCCTATTCTTTGGTGGTCTACCCCTCTTCCTGCTGAACATTTCATCCAAAGAACTGGAAGGGTTGACTTGCTGAGGTACGATCCCTGGGCTCGGTCCAAGGTTTAACTGCGCTTGCAAGTTCGGTGTCAACTGCGAGGACAGACTTGGCGCCATCTGAGCTAACTGGGCCAAGTTGTGAGGCAGGTTTGGCATATTCGACACTTGGCCGAGCTGTGCTGCCATGTTCGGATGGAGCTGAGCCGAGAGTTGAGGATTGAAGTTTGGCGCGAATCTCGCCGCTAAGTTCGGTGACATAGGGCTCAGGATTGCGTGTTGACGGTGGTGCTCAAGACGCCGGAATGGGTGTTCTTCTGACGATAATATGACAGCGCCACAATTTTCCTGAAAGACATAGAAATACATGTTAGTCTAGATAAAATTTCCGAAAAATTAAATGCTAAAAAAAGATCAAGAGATATGCAAAGAGTAAAATCGTTAGGATAAAGATGGCCAATTATTGATTCAATTAAACCAAAATGAGAGCAAATGAGAGTGGTGCATAACTATTTTTAAACGTCGTCAAATATAATCATATAAAATGTCCAGGCTTTTTTAAAGCTCTCGAATGAACTAAAATTTCAAACTTGTTGTTTGAAATTTTTGAGACTACATATAAACTTTATAACAGACAAATGTCTTACCCAAGTGCAGTGATAATGGGTGATGTCCCGGATGTGTTGGCAGGCGGAGTTGCTGCAGGGGTTGTGGCGAGTGAACGTCACGAAATACGCGTCCGTCACCTGGTTCTGCTGCTCGTGCTCCATCACGTGCTTCACCATCGTGTTGTGGCAACTGGGGATGGAGAATAATATGGTGAATACTATTTTTTGAGGTGTCCACAACAATGTTGGTTATGAGGATTTTCTTGAAAAGTAAAATATGTGTTTTTTCAAAGATTTTACTTTGACATAGGATGCTACTGTGTTATTCACTACACTGGAATGTGCGTTAGTTGTGTGTTTGCTAAGGTACAACATTAGGCATTATAAAATTATTAGGAAGAATAACATCGATGATCAACGCAATTTTTAATGTCATCATAATGATCTTTAGTAACCTCGTTTATACCACCGACTAACTAAAGATATAAGAAGAGAAATTTGCAAGCGCATTTTACTTACCTATGAGCCATTTTACAGCCTTCGGCCAAACAATGATAGTGTTTGTTCAAGGCACTGCATTTAGTGCATTTATCTTCAGCTTCCTTGCATCCGTTGAATGTTTCAATGTATTTTCGCGAAGCTTCCTCAACTAGTGCTGGGTTCTGAAAATATAAGAGAGTTGTATGATATAATGAGTCCTAAAGCAAAAACTCATAATAAAGATTTCCAGTGACTGTTACGCGGAGATTTAAAAGACTCAGGAATTCAAATAAAAACTCACTTATTAATTGGTGTTGCAACAGTGATTCCACTACCAACCACTTCACCAATTTTTCTTATAAAAGTATCTAAAATGTACGGCTTCTGTGGTCGTTGTTTGAGAAATGTCCCAGAGCATTTATCATCAACAATATCGTAATGTGATAATCACTAAAACATGAAAGTCATAATGAGATACTTACGAATGGGTGAGAGAAATCACTGTCGAACATTGAGCTGGACATATCGTCATCACCGTGAAGGTTGTTTCCTGGGGAGTAGAGAGTCAAGTCCGCACCTTGCTGCATGAGAGCATTTTGGATCACAGATGTTGGGAGTCTGTAAAAAGATATGTTATCATTAAATATTTTGATAAATAAAATGATTTGTATAGTCCATCAATATAGAAGATATTTTCTTTCCATTTTTTATGAAGGTAGATAAACGCACTAAGTATCATTCTTATGACTTACATAATTATTGTAAATATGGCATGCACTGGATTTAAAATTATGGAAACGTTTCTTAAAAAAATCGTTAATTTGGGGAATGTTCATTACTTACCCGAAACTCATTTCCTGTTCCTTCCTCTCATGCTTCCTCTTATGAGTGAAGATCTGACTGCTGGAGTGAAGAACGTAGTTGCAGTGAGGTCGGATGCAGTGGATGTGGTTGCAGGTCCTGCTGAATCTGCAGTCGCGGTAAGGACACGCTTCATTCTTCATGTACTTCTTGAAACCATCCTTGGATAAAGCTTCGTCTTTAATATGATAAGTCTTATGTTTTTCTGTAAAAAGAATACATTTTATGATTAATATTTAACACTAATTTCGAAGATGTCTAATTTATTCATAGATATAGATAGCTAAGGAGTTTAACAATGTACTATATTATAATTATGTATTATGAGAATTAGTTTTTTAAAATTACGATCAGTTAATCAATTTGCTATGTATAAATTTCTTTAAACAAAATGTGTATTTAAAAGCCTTACATTTGAAGCCAGTCCAAAAGGATTGGCAACCACTTAGATTGTCATTTATATTAAGTGAAATAACTTACCCATATCAGCCTTATTTTTGAACGTGTAAGTGCAGCCAGGTCTTCTGCAGTGAAAGTGAGTGGTCCTTTGTCCAGCGAAGACACAGTGAGGTGCAGCACAGCTCTCTGTAGCACGGAATCTTTGAAAGCCTTCCTGTAATATTGCTGAGTCCTTGCGGTGGTAGTTCGCGTGCATTTGCACGTCTGAGGTGGATATGTACACCTAAAAAAGCATAAAAAGATAGTGAGACTATGTTTCTTAGAAGATTGTTAAAGAAATCTTCGTTCATTTTTATTTATATTTAACTCAATTAATTCTTCAAAAATAGCTTTATATTACTTGTTAATGTCGGTTTTATTATAAAGTTCTATCAAAGGATAAATATTTTCTTTCTGTAAGTATCAATGAGTCTCTCTGGAGTTATAAGACAAAATTTGTTAGACAAAGTTGTTAAGCTTTCAAAATAACCATACCTTATCACAGCCATCCTGAATGCAGTGGTAATGAGTCTGGCTCCTGTTGTGGGGACATTCAGTGAATCTTTCCGAGCAGTCATCCAAAGGCGAGTACCTCATAAAACCATGAGCAAGGGACTCATCACGTTTTTTATGCCACTGTAAAAAATGAGAACAAATTAGTTATAGAAGCTAGTATTATCAGTAGCAGATTTAAATCTGATCAATCTGTCAATTCAATCAATTCTGATCAATGATTGATAACTGTAATTATAATTACCTTAAAATGTCTGATCATCTCTTCTTTCTTGCAGAAGACCCTGGCAGTGCAGTCCATGCAATGGAAGTGCTCCCGGTACCCCAAGTCTTTGCAATACGATGAGCCACATTCTAGAGTTGAGCTATACCTGAGATAGGAAGAAGATTCATAGTATAAAGATACAAGTAATAATATGATCCAATCAAACTGAATATTATGTCGAAATTGTCAGAAGTTTATTAATTGTAGATTCGCTAATCTCACATATTATTCTACATTACAGTGGCAGTGTTTGCGAGACATCTAATAAATTCCTTAGATACCATTCAATACAATTCATAATGGTTGAATTTATTGCTCTGACTTATATCACATATTTCGAGGACTTCTAATACATGATTATTTTTTTTACAGGTGGCCATGGACGACAATTATTGTTAATGAATTGAATGTCTATAGAAGGTGCCAATTCTCCAATTACATAAAAAAGTAAAACGGATCTAACACTGGCATGCAATTATCTCCAAAATCCAAAGTTAAATCGGTGTCGTAGTTTTTATTACAACTTCTGTTAACAAATACACAAACGATCGTATCAAAGATAACCACAAGGCAACGCCTAATGCTATTAGCTTTTTAGTAAATGTCGTAATTGCTTAATGATAAATGTTATATACCTTTTGACGTATCTAGAGTAATCGACGGTCGTCTGCATAGAGTTCTTGCGCGCCTGGTCCAGATGATTCAACGCTGACAGCAGACCTTTACAAAAAACCAGAATACGTTGATACACAAAAAACTTACATTATGCTAATACCCAACGAAACAACAATAACTAACGATACGTTCAACCATTCCTTTTCCTTCAATCTTATTCTTTTGTTTGGAACAGCCAAATCACCGCCATGCATCATATTCAAAACGAACAATGTACTGTTTTCATCGTGTAGGAAATATTTAATAACCCCCAAGTCACTACAGACATAACCGGCGCGTTTACGTTTCCGCCTCGATCGCTGGACGTTTTTAGTTCAAAAAGAACTTAAACGTCACGCTGCTTGTGAAACCGGCCCCTCCCCGTATCAAGTTTTGGTGTATCAAATAAATTATTATGGTAATTAATCAATGTTTTCTCCTAGTCACTCTGGAGCGCTCGCCATTGTGAGTGATCGTTGACTCTACTACGTCTACGTACATTACATCACAAAAGTGTTTTTGTAAATCAACTCTTTTAACATGCCGGTAGATTTTATCAGTTAATAAAAACTGTTCTGGTACCTATCGACGCAAAATTACTATTGCTCTAGATTTGTTTGAAATATGAAGCTTTGTAGACGCAGTTATAGCTTTCGACAGAAATCGTTTTCATATTGGTTGTGAGAGGCATATTATTTTGAGACAAGACACTTCTGCGCGCGTCACTACATGGTCCACACAGTCACACATCGTGTATGTCGTATCGCATTGTATTGAAAATTCGGATTATTTGTGTAGGTACCGCTCCGAACTCGTATTTAGACACAGTCTATGTCGAAATCCCACCTCTGCCTTTTTACAGAAACGTTTTTGAAAGACCGAATTAATACCTATACTTATGTAGATTAGCGTTCACAACACAATGGAGGTTAACATACGGCTTTATAATTTGGTGTGTTACATAAGTCGTGCATGAATACTCGTGATTGTAATAATAGGTGAGGTTTTAGTGAGAGCAGGTTATTATTAATGAAGGAGAGATCAGTCGAATGTTTGATAGTTGCTTGTTTCTAGCCGGCGTTAATGGCTCACGATTTTGTAAGAGATTGTGCGAAAACGATATAGAAAAGTGTGTATTGTAGTCGATACGTGTGCTGATCAAATTTATGGCCTTTAATTCGAACAGACTGAGATAGGAGATAATGAAATGATAGTGCTTGACGAAATGTGAAATTGGATCGCGGAACTTACTATTACCTGCCAATTACTGGCCTGTAATTTATTGTATTACACCTAGTTTGTACAGCTTTCTTATAGATTACTATTATTGGACTAGAAACATTTAAATCTTTGCGTCATAATTTTATTTTTTGGTCGTTCCATTTATATGTGCGCGAGAGTTGAATAAACAAAATGAATACATATTCGTTAAGTATATGAAAAATGACGACAAATTTTAAAATTTTGTGTCTGCTTGCATTTTGTTTTATATTAATTGTCTCTGCAATGCCTATCATTATCGCTCAAATTTAATTGGATTACAGATTCACCTTATTAATACCTATAGTAATTCTGAAGTAATAACGCTATTCATATCTTGTGCATCTGTGCTAGGCTACATTACTGATGTTAGTGTTGATTACATATATTGTTATACAACTGTTCTACTTTATTTTGAGGCAAAATTTGTATGAAGGTATAATGGAGAGATTTGTTTTTTGTAATCTAAAATGTAATCTTAAGTAACAGTAAGAAGTATAACTTCCACACCTACAACAAATTGCCCGTCGGAGCGTTAGACGGACGTCTAATTTTCTCAAACGTAAATTTACATTTTCTGATTTGACGGAACGTTTGTGAGATCCAAAATGAGTCGATGGAGAAAACAAAAAAGACAATGGATGTGCGCCGGAGACCGCATCAGATAATGTTGGTTCGACATAATAAACATTTATAATACGAAGGTGGTTTTTTAGGAAATTTCGTAAGATATTGTGCCGGCTCATTCAACCGAAACAATGGGGTCTTCATAATGTTCAACATAATGGGTTTTTGAATTCACTCAATGGAACCACGCGTCGCGATCGACGAAAGTTCCTTCGAGTTATGATTCACAGAAATCAGGGTGTGTTACTTCCTTCTCCGAAATGCTTATTCTTTCTATGGCTACCGGTTCGGCTACTGTACATTTTATTCAAATATTACAACACAATGCTTCAATCAATTTCCGATTGAACAAATGGTCGTGGTTGACCCGCTTGAACCACATCAATGTTTTTTGACTTCAGCATTCGTCTTTTATAGATTGGACCGTTTATGTTCAATTGCCCAATCGCTTAATTGCGAATGCGGCAGATGCGATTGACTCCAAGATAACCTGCTTGACGGATAAGCTACCTATGTACCTACTTAATCATTGCGCGATAGTTTGTCTAAGTTTTTTGCTCCCATTTTCGTAATTTAGCTAGAGGTTAGCTACCTAGTTGATAACATTTAATTAGTTTATAAGATGAATTATAAATTGAGATTAATTTTAAAATATACAATATCATTAATGATGACTATGTTCGAAACAATGAATAAGAGTAATGTATTATGATGAGATTCTAATTATAATCTTCGTCTAGTTCATTGAACAGAAACGTAGCTAAGAAAAATAGATGACCATACACAGAGAGCACAAAGTATCGATTTATAAATACCGAAGTATAAAAAGGCAGAATCTGGTAATTCTACTCCAGACATTCCGAACATCAGATGAAATACATTTACGGAATCCATAACTCATAAATACAAACACAAAAAAGGCATGGCTGATGAGGCAAATGATAATAATAACAATTTTGTAGCGATGGTTCACACGTTTTACCCGTTATTTTGTGGGACACTTAAGTCCGCTGATATCAGATTTTTTGCCTTTAATCTGTAACTGACATTTGCTCAACTTAAATTTTGATAAATGTCATAGTGATAAACATCTTTTTGATCTAATTCCACATTTCGTACTTAATTCGGTAGAGTAGCAACTTTAAAGTTCAAATCAAGTTTAATTTATTCATGATCTATCATTCTATGTTTATATATTATCTACCATGGTGGTCGGAGTTCAATGTTTTGTGTAAGTTATGAGAAAATAATCACCATGTTATAATGCCATATTAACCTTAATAACAATAATGGATTTTGTATTAGCGAAAGCCGGTATCACTCGGATCAAACTATGTTTTATTTACTTTTCTATTGAGTAATTGTTTCCGATGTTTACAAAATTTATATTAATTCTCTACGACTATGTGTATTTTTTTCCTTCTATAGATAAAAAATGAAATAAAATAACAATAACGATTTAGCATAATCCAAATTTACAATAAAGAAAATAATTGAAAACTATCAAAAGCATTATTTTATATTACTATTACTACTAGAATGTCAAATTAGAAAACGTTGTATCCTTATTTATAGGTAGTTGATAGGTTTTCTTTTAAAGAACATTTTTCAACTGTTCTGTCATCCATTACATCAAGATTATTATCAACAGAGTTCAATAACTGCATCACATCAATTCTTACATCCGTGCCTACTCAGTGCATCTTCCATCTCAATTGACATTTATTCCCTGCAAGTATCTCTAAAATGTAAATGCGGTTACACACACTCGTGGACCCTGATGTAAGGCTAAATTCTTAAGTTTCATATAACTTTCAACCTTGTGGCTTGGAGCTAAGAGAAATTTAAGATTCCCAAGACGCATTCATTGTTTGCTCTGCGCATACGCCTAGTGTAACGAGACACGTGATACTGATTGCGTCGATAACGGTTGTTATTGAGAAGAAGGCTCAAGTTAAGTTGGTGAGGTGGTATAGTAAATTTCATAGTGGTATAGAGGAGGTAATGAGGCGGGGCGATGGTTTTACGGGCGAAGATGGTATTGACATACGCGCAGATCAACTGGAACTACTTGCGCCCAATGTCTATTAAATGGTGTTTAATGTGATGAATGTGATTCTTTAATATTTATTATACGAATGGGTTTCGAACGTTTTTCGTAGCGTTTAAAGATCATTGATCTTAAACAAGATCATTAAACACACACAAAAAATACTTAACACGTTTTACGATTAAATTACGACGTGCAGTAAAAAATCTGTTGGGCACATTGTCAGAACATGAAATCTGTAATATTTTAATATCATAAGTAATTTGACAAGAAAACGGAGCGCTGTATGATTAAATACTAAATTTGGAAACCGCCAAATAACGTTGCAGAAATAAAACATAACTAGTAATCTTTTCGAGGAATTCTAAAAAGATACTAATCATACGTATTATTATCCAAGAAACGCGCGATATCTATACAAAACTAAATACAAAATCTTATATGGAAGTTCCTGTATAACTAATTGAATCAAAATAGAATCTCATGCCCGATTTGTACGAGCCAAAGATGAATCATTCTTTGTAACATTACGTCAATGTGTGATGACCAAGTTGCTGCCATTGGAACACCAAATCAAACACAATTATGACCTTTACGGCTTTCGAAATAAGATTATCATTAACCGATGATTCCTTAAAGGGATTGCAGTAATAAATTTGTTGAACAAGTAACTTTTTATTAGAATATTTCGTTGAGATGTGCCGATAAGCGCGTCTGGCCACATTTCCATCGTTCGATTACGTATTGTCGAATCGAGATTGGAAATAAGAATTAAATGTTTTCCTGTGTAGATTATGTTATTCTTTGTTGTTTCGCACCGTGGGATTTACTTTCTGTGAATAGCCAACTTCACTTCCTTCTACAATATCAATTGCTAAACAGTATTCGTAAGTTATCTGAAACATGTTGTGGGACCAGCGATTTGAAAAGCAAGACATTAGTCATATCCAGCATTGTTCAGTGCTTAATTATATACATTAAGTATGTAAAGTCCATTAATTACTTGCCAATATGATTGGAGACGTTTACACAGCCCGGGCGGTCATAAACTCCGGTCGGCGGATGAAAGAGCGCAGATAATTATGAACGTACGCATGCGTAGATCAAATCGGGATCCATCGATCGATAAAGGATCTAGATATGTTGCGATCATGCTCTATTAAGGATCGCGATAGCAATTGTGTGGAGATAGCGATTGACATTGTCTGGTAAAGAATAATGAGTACGCTGTATATTTATTAAGTCGCTTACGTGAGTTTCAATTGAAAATTAACTTTACAAATTTTACCCATGGCACATAAAATTTCAACATTTTTTCTAGTTAAGCAATTCAACCAAGATTATTAAGAATGAATAAATGGAAATATTTGTATCGATGTGAGTATTACTTTGAAAAGCGATTGTTTTTCGATCAGTTCCCATCGCGATGGAGACCACACCGCAATCACAACACGTAGTCGTTAAGCCGTGTAAATCTTCGGCTTTGTTCGGGCATCTTCGCCCCGCCCCTCCCTGAGCAGTGATTGGAGTAAATGATTCCGCATGATCTTGTTTGGTTTTTGCTCTGTTTACGCTGTCTCCTGGTTGATGGTTCGTTGATTTTGGTTTGTTTTCCAATCGGAATCATGCCTGGTAGTCAATTAGAGCTTAGCAAAGGCTTCTTTTTGGTCTGTTAGCTAATTTATATTTTATCCACATTCGGACGGGACACATTGTGCAATTAGGAGCATTTATTGTGCCGTGTACAGCTCAGATTGAATTATTAAGCTTAGCATTTAAATTTAAGGACTGTAACTTCAACGGATTTATCACTGACATTTGTATTTGGGTTTTTTATCTCAGAAGTTGCTAATGTTGTTTCTTTATGATCTATTATTAAGTTGTGTTTACGTATATTATATTGTATTTGAGTAGAAGTACTCGAGTATTATCATTTGTTTTTCGGTGAAAAATATACATCTTGAAGAAATCTACAACCTTAAGAGATTGTCGAAAATATCTCAAGAGTCTAAAAAGTTTACCACCTGGTCTCTGTTTTATGGGACTTGTGCTCTGCAGTCAGCCAGGTTGTTATGATGATGATAAGCCTCTTAATGACTCCCTGTCTTAGATATCTTAGATGTCACACCTCAGAATGATAAGAATTAATATAATGAAACTAAATTAGAATGCTACTAGTTAAGGCCATTTACACACCTAGAACTTCTACGTGTATATTCATATATGTATATATTTCCTCATATGCACACATGTGATAACGTACAAGCAACGCACGTCAACCAAGCTCGTATGGTTGACGTTACATGATGTTCATGTCGCTTTCAAGTCTTTGTCTTCCATTTTGATTTATGGTCTTATTCGGAGCTCACAAATGTGATGTATTTGTCGAAAGTTTGAAACTGTGTTAGGAACTTTTTTAGTTAATTGAATACTGTTGATAATCTTTTGCTTTGTGTTTTCATTTGTTACATGAATGTTCTGTTAACTTTCATTGGAATTCCAGTTTCTCAAAACTCTTAATCTACGATAAGCATAAAAATCTCGTGTCTGATTTGTTGGGAATCTGTTGTTTATACTCAAATATTATTTTAATAATGTTGACCTTAGTTCAGGTCCACTAATAGTTGGATAAAACCTATAAGATTGATCCCGTGCAGGCTGGAGGACGTAATTAATAGAAAGCCTTACCGTCTAGATAAAGACGTCGGAACAACGAACAGATAACATTCCGTCAGTTAAACTGATCTATTAGATCGCCGGTATCAAGCTGTGTTAATGTCCATAATGAATTTATAGAGTTTTCTGATAATGGCTTTCAAAGAAATAGAAGAATCAAAACTAGTCATTGAAGATATTGGGAAACGAAAAATTGAAATAACACAGCGGTATAATATGTAGGATTTCGGACTATCAATGTGAGGTCGGGGTTTAGATCCTAAACTCCTCTGACTTGATAGTGAAGAAATAAGCTTTTTAGAAATTTATTACACAATGAGAAAGTAAAAGAACACATCATGAGAAAATCTACAAGCCTAAAATGTTGAAGACATTGATCAACATTGGATTATGTCAGTTTTGGGTTTTATTTGAGAACAAACTCAGAACAAAATTCAGAAGATATAATTACTTAATGATGATGTTTATGTTTTACGGATTTTCAAGCTTCCAAAAGCTTTTTCTTATTGCAAAAATTGTAAACAAAAAATAACAAGACCTCATCAGTCGCGACTTTAATAATAAATTAAGTACAAATAAAAGTATTTAATAGTTTTCTTAGAACTTACTGATATAAAGGGCAACGCACATTGATCGATCGACCGCGCCGGCATTAAATAGATTATATCGATTAATGTGACGATAATCGACTTTTTGTTTATCTCCAATCGATTCACTCGCAGGTGATAATACCTGATGCATTCTTAACGAGCTTATAATACTTCGAAATAACCAGAATTTAAGAAATAAAACAACATTGAGCCTTAAACCAAACAAGATAAGAGCCACTCGATAAACGCCATTCGAAAAGTAAAAATGTCAAATTTTGACACTTAAAATTAAATCCTATGTCACGATTATTAAGTGTCAATTCAGAATGTAAATTTCGCGTAACCTTTTGACGTGTTTGCAGTGTTGATTAAGAATTTTGATATTTGAAGACCTTAATGCTATCGATTTTACTGTAATTGATACTATATTCAATCTTTAAGAATAGCAGTCTCTTGATTTTATGTTTTATGATGATTCAATATTAGCATTGAGATGTTTATTTTTTTTTGTTCAATATTGATTATAATACTGGCGTACAATATATGTAAAAACGTATATGACGGCTTACTCCTTCTGCTATTTATTTCTATATTGTACATGAGTTAGTACGTTGCTACTTTATTAGATTGCTATTGCTAGTTTATTAGAGTAGCAAAATATTTATAATCAATTTCAAACAGTCACCTGTTCTATATTTATGGTGTGTGCAACACATGTATATGGGTGGTACCGACCACTTAGCACCAGGTGGTATGCATGTTCATTGACTACTTGTATTACACAAAAACTTAATGTACAAATAACACGCTAACGTTTGATGTATGTATATCAAGAAAAATGTAGTATTTTAACCGACTTGAAAAAGGAGGAGGTATAGGTTCCTCTGTATGAATTTGTTTTGATGTTTTTCATGTTAATTTGTTTGCAGTACCTACTGGTGTTACTTCTATAAGTAATATTCACTGTATTAGATTTGGATCAAAAACCAAATGAAATATACAATTACCACGCCGTAGAAATCTGTGTGGGTCTGAATGTGGTACCGCCTTCAATGAACTATATGCAAGTTCTACCACCTGGGCCTTCCTAAGGTCCATAAATACATTTTGCGGACTAAGATGAAAATCTTCTTATTAGTCCATCTTTGCCGTATAAAAATCTAACCAAAGTTATGATTCGAGCTTCGCAGGCGTCAAGAAGTTTGCGTTCAAAATACACAAAGATTTTCAAAACACGTCTCCCGTGAATACTAAGGTCAGCAGAATCCCATAATAGCATCGATATTCGATAAACAATTGATTGCTGAACCACGAACAAAATCAAAACCAGTCACACGTACTAAAAATAAAATCTGCATAATAAACTATTTGGATTCAACATGGTTCTGAAGTGCACGGGAATTCCTTGATGTATTATCCTTAGTTATTGGTTATCGATCGATCGATGCCGCTGAATTGCAACGAGATTTTTCGCCTTTAAAGCCTTTAAGCACGCATTGTCCGAATGCTCCGTTGCTCATGTTTTCGCGTTTGTGGGAAGAGTTGGTGTATGTGGGATTAGGTCGATATTATAGAATATTAACGTAAATACAAATAAAAAAATCTCTGATTTAGTTTGTTTAACGGCTGGTTGCAACAACCTATCTATCTCTTACTAGAAGTTAAAATAGTTACCAATGGTATGTATTTGTCATTTTCTTCCCGAAATTGTAACAACTATATTAACAACGGTATAAATATAAACAACAAAAGACAGGAAAACCTACTCGTATTTATAACATTGATCTATCTGACAAAATTGATAAGTACACAGACTGCCATGTGGCATAACTCGTGTATTGAAACGGATAGGTACCGCAGATCACATAATCCTTAGCGAAACAATTCTTGTGTTTCGGTTTTCAAGAGGAGGAGTTACTGGCTATATTTACACGAGGCAAACATCTTAGCCCTCATGGGTGCAATGCATTCACGGTCAATTTTAAGTATGATTCAATGTGCTTGGGGTTGATCGTGTGATGGAAATTCTAACCTTTGTTTGGACTACGTAGGCTATAAATTTACTGGGTGAACTGATTTTGTCGACTCAATCAATGAAATACACATCTTGGTTATATAAATGAATTGTACCTCAAAGGTACTCCAATAAGAATCATGCGTGCCAATTGAAAAGCTATTATTGTGATAGAAACTTGAATAAACTAAAAGGTGAAACTTGTCAATTATAATTTTCCGGAGCGTGAATCACATTATATACCCACAGAAAAGGATTATAAGGATTTTGAAGATTACCTTCACAAAATTAATATTTTGCACCCCTCGCTGATAAATCTTGGAGTCTAATCCGACAAGTCAAACAAGTGGTGCCTAATTTAACTCCTATTTTAGACCAAAAACGATATAAAGTAGTATTAAGAGCCCACAACAATACCGGGACGAGTAAACTCGCGTCCACGAAGTCTAGAGCCTTTTATAACTTAAAAACGACCACGACGACCGAGGTCACATAATGCATTATAATTTTATACAAAGATACAAACTGCAAGTTTCAAATGAATATGCAAAAGCTGTACGTGTGTATTGGGATTGAGTTATTGTGATAACGTGTTAGTGTGTGTTCGGCTTTACATTGATCGAGCGGCTTGTGTGGCTTGTGTGTGTGCCACGTTGGCTTGTGTTTGTTAAGCGTGCTCGACTTCGTGCGCACACGCATCCGAAGAAATGCATATTTTATGACGTCTGCTCACATTCTGCGCGGTGCCACAAAGAAATTATACGCGCATTAAACCCGTGGAGGTGTGAGCTCTTTTATCTTTTTATCGTACGTAGGCAAGATACGGCTGTGGGTTTGCTTGCCAAGTCTATCAACCATTGTTTCGATGTATTCGAAATTCAAATCGTTGTCGACACAGATAAGTTAAAACAAGAAAAAGTTATATATTAACAAAATTTAACAATAATTTAGATCTTTTGACTCGAATTGTTTTACACGAAATTCCTAAACAGATTTTTAATTTTAGACTATTCTTTCTTATACTACACTCCAAAAAGCATGTATCATCAAAAGTAATCAACGTTAAAAATAAAAGAAAGGCGACTCTATGCCATCTATTGTTCGATCGAAAGGATACGAGAAACCCGATGTTAATTAACAAAAGAGTGAGTCGACATGCACATGTTGGGTTCAACCTCAATGGGTTTACTGTTTCCTATGCCCTGATGGAAAGCTTTTGATCTCAAAAGCTTGATTAAATAAACGATTTTTTGTAAAAAGTTTG
>DWNR01000058.1:0-28781 GCA_018250455.1 Polygonus leo | reverse complement strand
GTCAGATCCCTCCCCCCTAGCCTGTCCGGTATGGGTAGCCCTATCCGGCATAGCCTAGGGGATCATTGGGATACGCATTTACGCAAGCCCCCCCACCACGACAAGGTAGCGACTTTTGGGGGGGAGGATTATGAGGGTTGCCGTGGTACTTCCCTAGTCGAACTATGTACATGATTTCTACCACATGACAGTACCTTTTAGTAAGTGTGCACTAAGCAGGGTTTTTTAATAAAGTCTGATAAAATTGCTTCACGAGCACTCGCTGTGTTTTATGTACAACCGTGGTTGAGTCTAACCGCTAACATCCAGTCTATGCTTAGCCCTATTTCGTATATTTGATCATATAGATAAGAGCTCAACTTAAATTGTATGATGTTAATATCCGAAACTGTTAATTTTTAAATTTGTATAAACTTTCGATTATCATAGTAACAGACCATAATTATTTACTTACTTAGTTCCAGTAAAATGAACTTAACAGTTGTTTAATAGCATTTGTATTGTACAAAAAACAAGGCATCTACGTTTCTTTTTTAAATTTATATATATATTTATTTTTATTTGTATTTATATTTTATTTTACCCGATTGAAATAAAACAAAGACTAAAAGTGAAGTTTCCAACAATACATCGGTGAAAACCGCATTCGAATCGGATCAGCCGTTTTTTAAAACTAAACTGCACTAGCGCAAAGACAAACCTACAAATAGACAAAAATTGTAAAAATATTTTTTTGGGGTTTTATTCGTTACTAAAGAGTGACGGACGGGTCAGTGACGGTTTCTCCCAAATATCCTCCGTGTACTGATCGCGATCAGTTATGAAAATATGACTGTAATGAAAAAACAATAGAAAATAACGATCCAAATTTAATATACTAATCACATAACACATTGCTAGCGTCTGTCGAAGGAGAAACTGTAGAAACTGTAATGTGCATGTACATATATTAAAACCCTACGTTCCTAATTACTTCGATCTGCTATATGATTTCAACACTCCTTATAAGTTCCGCGAGATATTGAGTTCCAAACACTGCAGTGTAGGTATCTAACTACGTAGGTGATACTATTTTAAAATTACTATATAGGTAATTCTAGAAGCATTTTATCGTTGAATTGTAAATTAGTAATGTAGGATTTTCAGCTAACCACATCATAGCATGTAGTTAGGTAATAATTTGTTTGAATGATAAATATTTTGAATATATATTTTCAATTAAAATATAATATGCAATCGCGCGCTGTTTGCATTAATTAACATTCGCTTTGTGATCGATTACGTACCGTAATTATGTTTACAATTTTTTATGGATATAGGTAGGTATACGGGCGATAATCGGTTTTGATGTGCGTTTTCTGATAAATGATATGAGACTTTCATTATATGTACACATAATTTCGTGCGGTAGCTTTGTTCCATTTTGTGTAGAGGATAATTATCACTTTTTATGCTGCCGAAACGAAAAATATACAGTTGGTAGAAACTGTATATTTTTCGTTTCGGTTGGAGAAGCATCGTTGCCAGACAGATATTTATAAAGAAACGACCATCTCAATGGCCAGGGGTCAACGCATCAGTTGTCAATCTATAGTAAGATTTTATCCTATCTCATGTGACCATTTAGCTTTAGATGGACTGCATGCCGATTTGCCACTTTTGAAGTATGAAAAACAGATTCAATTTTTACAGTCATCATTGAAAGCCACAACAATATAATTTTTTAACCGACTTCCTCTTTAGAGTTAAGCTTTTACTGCAAATTTGCGTTTACTTAAGCTGGAACAAGTTATTTGATGGTTACGTAATCTATTAAGCGATAACGCAGTTTGTTTTCGATACTGTTCTCACTATGTAACTAACGGAAGCCAAGCGTTGGTCAATATGTTCGTTTGCTTAAACTATACCGCCAGAGCGTAAAGTTTAAAGTGCCGTGTTACGTCAACCCTCTCAATGATGTGGGATTAGGTAAAACGTCAATCACAAACTAGATATAAATCTCGAGAATTTAAACGCTGTCACGTCTTGCTCTTGCTACAAAACTCTCGTTACGAGGCATTGTAACATCGATCAAGTCACATTACTGTAATATAGGTAGTATGTTGTATTTTTTCCACATGTTTGAAGTATGAATTGATCAAGCATATAGTTAAGTATTAGTTTGTCTTCAGAACTTTTTTCTGATGTGAAAGTTTTTAGGAATTTTGTTAATAATTCGAAACTAGCAGATGTTGTCCTGTCTGCACAGAAATTTACTAAGATGATAATCAAGATAATAAACTGCTACTTCTGTAGAATAAAATAAACTGAATATTTAAGTACTTAATATGTGCTGGTTCGTGTACTTCGCATTTTGCAAAATGACACAGGAATTAAAGACATTTAAAAGGTTTAACTATTTCTGTGCTGTGTGGCTTTAATATTTAACAGAAATTAAATAAGTTTGTTTTGAAGAAATAGCCACAGTAGGTCCTATATTAAAACAGTGTAATAAGTCACGCCACAGGGGAAAATTCCCCACTGAGTTGATTATTACTTATGTTATTAGTGTATTATTTATACTAACATTAAAGCTAACGATGAGGCGTAAGTGATCGTCAATACCTCTGGGTATTTAGGCTACCCGCGTGCTCACGACATTTTAACTATTTTAATGATTATGTGTCTCACCAGACTTAATAGTCTATTTAGTAGATGGCTACATGGATTTTTCATGACTAATGGTATCATTCATCATCATTCATAAATGTCTTTATGATAAAAAATGCAATTTACGTTTTTTTCAAGCTCAACATTATCATGTACTTATTGTATTATTTTGAAATCTTCATTAGATGCGCCAACTTTAGATAATACTTGCCATGATAGCGTTGGTACATTTACAAAGTACGATGTCAAAATTTGTGTAAAATAGTTTTCTTTGAAAAAATCAACTTAAATATGAAATTTGAATACATTTTGTAATTAAACTGCCGTCATGGTGACTTAATTTGGCATCAAAATTGGTAGTAGGATTATTAAGGATATCGTAGCAAAAATTAGAACGTTAAAATCTGTCAATCAGCGATTACTCTATTTTAAAAATGTAACAAGTGTGTGTAATTTTTAATTATTTTGAAACAAGTTTATATCTCAAAGACTTGGCCAAAAAATTGGACCAGTGGACCGATTTTTTTTTCATACTTTTTTTTTCATGACAGGCATAAGCAGGCATACCTCCTGTTCACGGATTATATAGTTTTTCAAAATGCAACGTAAGGATTTTTCCAATAAAAAACCCTTTAATAAAAAATGGAATTAGTAATTAATTATCCAGATACCAAAATATTATTGATTAGATCATAACCGTTGGCGACTAGGATTTATAATTTACTAAAACACATATTGTCAAGAGCGTTTGGTTGTATAATATGATGTTGCCTAAAATCTATACATATAATAAGATTCGTGTGTCTGTACATTGAATATATTTACGAAAAACTAATTGTGGGCGATGTTAAAATAGTATTAGAACACTTTACAATGTTTTGTATATGGATACTAAGCCTGGTCAACGTGTAGATTTTTCAACGCTCATTCCTACGGGGAAATTCAGTAATATTTTATATGGCAGAACAACGTTTGCCGGGTCAGCTAGTAATTAAATAAATTGTTGCTTATTCCGGATATAGTCCCGAACTAAACTTAGTTATGCTTAAATAAACTTTGAGATTATTCAAGGACTGAGACACTACCTAATTTATTTGATCAGCCTCAACTCGTCCGTAGGCTGTGATCTTCAGAGTTTGAGGCATTAGTTTCATTAGTGTTGACAAAGGCTGATTGGAACAACCAGATATTTATTGTGTAATCAATTCCAAGTTTGTATAGTTGTGGTGAAGGAACAAATGTTGAGTACGATTCAATAACATTTAATATGTCGGCTGAGGATCTAAGAATACAATTATACAGATTCAAATGTTCTAAAGCACCTTTGGAATCTTTTCGTACCTTTATGTTAGTATATGCCAAATATAAATTAACGCAGTAAAGTAAGAATCAATTTGTGACACATTTTGAATTAAATAGTATGTTTTTTTATTGTGTTAAGGATCTTTCCACAAGGTAGCAAACGAGCTTACGGGCAGGTGGTAAGCGGCCCCTGTCGCTCATGGACATCAGTAATCATTCTAAGCACAATTAAATCATACCTATTCATCACAGATGCGTTGCTACCCTGAGGACAAAGATGTTTGCCTGGTGTATAAGTATAGAAGGAAATTACGCCTCTCCAAACCGAAACACAATAAATTGTTTCACGGAGGATTAAGAGGGAGGCGGTGGTACTTCCCCGGGTAAACTACATGAGTTCTATCACATGGTTAAAGTTGATACATAGCTGACGTTTGGCTTAAGTCTGGTTGATGTCAGAGCATTATAGATCTTCGGCTTCAACAATGTACATAAACTAAACATAAGTTTTGTCACATATTATTGTAATGTACTCTCATTATTTAAATGTATGGTTATTATTCAAGATAATGATTTTTAACATAATTGTCATTACTGTTCACTTACCTCCTAATTATTAGCTACGTAAATAAAATCTGTGGTATAGACATTGTGGTTAGGAGTTTTAGATGATAGCAGAGTATTAATCATTTGTTAGTTCTTAGCATTGGCTATAAGAGACGGTTATTGCACTGTTTAAAACTTACTTCTATGTATTTGCAAATAATATATCTAAAATCTGAAATAGTTGGCTAAAGAATAATAAAATGTTGCATAAAAGTTTCATCTATATTTTAATGTTAGCGATATTTTTTTTTGGATAATAGTGAAAATACAGGCTTTTAATATAAGAATAGTTTATTTCGATCTATATCTACAAAACGTGGTTTTAACACATATTCATGCTTAGGTTTTTTCATATTTTCATGAAAATGTGATTGCTAATTGTTGGATTGCTACCTTGATCCCGTATCGGAGAATAGAATCCACATATCTTTGCCCTGTTTTGTTACAAGTGCAAACTCGTTGGAGCATTCAGTACAGCTTTTGTCAGCGCCAGGTCACACGTGCCCCAATTGTAGATTGTTTGTCTCTCGATCGCTATTCATCTCCTAATGATATAATAGTCACGTTGGGTGGGGGCAATAAAATGTCAGTTTCACTAGAATTGCGGACTCACTAAACCATCTCCAATACCTATTGTCAACGCCAGGTTGCAAATTTATATCTATCTCATTGTAATTGTTATCAGTATCTCAGACGTGAAATTGTGGAAAATCCCGTAAACAAGTATTTCTCTATTATGTTAAGTAGCCAGTTAGTTTTATGCTATGTAGTTATATAATATAAAATGACTTGAAAAAATTAAGTACGGATTGTAGTATTTATTTTTCGGAGGTAGATCAGAATACGGACATTTAAGAACCGATTAAAAAAATCACCATCTACATTATCAAACGGTAGGCATAGGAACTTCGTATGTATCCTAGCTTGTTTTAATCTTAGACTTTTCGTTAAATACGTTGTGGCTTTAATTGAAACGAATGGAATAATACGTGTTTTATTTATTTACTTGAGTGCTCATGGCCGTCAATGTTAGGTAAGAATGTAATAACAAAACGGTCTCGATCTTCATGCTTCAGTCCACGATCCCAAATCAAAGATCTGCTTATCATGATAAGTAGATTTACTTATCCTCATTCTATCACAAAAAATGAGTGGTCGAAACAGTGAATATTTATGTTTATGTACCACAGTATTTACACAACACAACAGTATTTACGCGTGTGATTTTTAAATTAATCCAAATTTGCCACAAGGTAACTATAATGAAATTTGTACCAAAAAACAAAAAAATATAGTAGCAGAATTTATTTTACCACACTCACTCCAACGGCAAGTGTATAAACAACATTAAATATTATTTATTTAAAAGTTTTAAATGTATGTATATTTATTAGACTCGCATGTTGTGAGGTTTCAATTAATGTCATACAAATATTTTCGCTTTGTGCACACAGGTACCTAATTAAGCCAATTCAGTTCTTGTTACGAAAAATATTTCTATTTGTGTCGACTAATGTCAATATTCATTGTATTTGACCTGTTTCTACAGCAGTGTGATCTCGCTAAAGCCTGTAGTACCATCATGCATTCTATGCTGAAACATAAGAGTTTTGTCAACGTAAAGTTAGGCTGCTACGCACATAAATATATTACTTTTAAACTGAATTTGTATTAGAAAATTTTAAAATATTAGAATGTTTGCTGGAATTAATCAATGTTTTGGATTGACATACTGGCATGGCATGTAATTTATATGACACGTAATGCATGGCATGTAATTTGTTTGAGACTCACTTGTTTGAACAATAGGTTAATGCAAAACCATAGAAATTCTATACATGAGATTTGAATTTAATTAATATACATTTATTCCATGGCCAGAATCAGAATGGCCTAGTAACTCGTAATGAGGATGAAACTAGATGTTAATGCTCTTGCGTCTCTCCATAAAAGTACTAATCATCCTCCAACACAAGTTCTCCATAATCTCGGTGATTTGTGAAATACAATAGGTTGCCGCTGGATACTAGTATCTCGACGCTTTGTGACTGTTTAAACATTCTCTGTTAACATACTAAGATGTGTTGCGGTCTCATATATTATATGTATTTGTAAAAGGCATACAAACATTGGTATCGTATAATATATTAAAAATACACGGTAATAGCCACTAGGTCGTTTTTCAATCAGGTTTTTCCAATACATGTAAAATGAATTAGTAGCACAAATTTAAGATACTTACCTATTTTGAATGATACGAAGAAACGCGACCATGAATCTTTGACAGAGTAAAATACAATTTATATTCGTACATAAAAGCAAATTATAATTGTATGTTATTACAATATATTGATGTAATTAAAAGAAAGTAGACATTTTTTGGAATATAAAGCAAGGAAATAATTTGCATCACAAGCTAAAGTCAATAAACTCTACTTCGTATAAAGTCATAAGTCAAGATGCAACGGAGTACGTAGAGTGGGCTCGAATTGACCTCATGTCGAATAGAGCTATACGCTAATTAGTTTAGATAATAACCCACTCTGTAACCATCGTCATAATTTATCTTCAGCTGCTGAAAAATCTATTACTGCTGTTAAAATACATCCCGATAAAATTAATTGTATTCAGGCTTCATATGTCTTCTAGTTTATGGAAAATTTAGGGATGATATTATCTATGGTTGTGTGAAAAATTCGCAAAGTAACGCGGATAATAAAGCAACACAGATTCAGATACTATGAGATATTTTCGTTTTGATGGTAAAAGGAACAAAGTAACTAAATTATAAATAATTGTTTTGTGTCTATTCTGTACGTGACACGTATTGGCCCAAATAATATGAACCGAAACCTCCAAGTTTTACGAGTTGAATGTGTTATAGAGTTAACGTTATAATTTTGTGGGGTTGTCCGAACCCGGCAGGACAATACAAACATTTCCGCGGCGTTATCGGCTCTCTATCAAATGTTTGAGTTTGACCGTGTTTGTTATGTAACGTTGATTATACATATATTGTACATCACATTGATTTGTAAAATTATCTCAATAATTTCAATTTGACTATAACTTTCTACACTATAATTGTGCATAACAATAGAGGTTTTAAGAGACAGGATAGAGTGGTAAAAATTGTAAATAAAAGATAAGAATTAAAAAAAAAAATAATAACCCCCTTGAGTGGTCCTCATTAGATGGTCCTAGTAGATGGTACTTGATATGGATGTCTTGATGCGCTGAGGCAAGACGGAATTTGCCATTATCGATGTTTCAGCATGCCTTTCAAACATTTTTTTTTATATTTATGTGCTGCCAACTAAAACCATTTAAAGTTTAATTGATGAAACAAAAATGTGCCCCCGGGGGACCTCGCTGCGAATAATTAAGCTTTTTTGACTTGTGATATAGGTACTTAATACAAGCTCTAAAGAAATTAAATAATACATAACTGATTTGACATAAAACTAACACATGTAATAATAACAAACAATTTTCCCTACTTATTGCTTTTTATTGAGTTATCAGTTTTCAGGCGAGCATGTTTATGCGATAATACTAACAGGTATAGCGATAGTCCAACTATTCGAGACTATTCCAAATTATCTTATTTTGACCTGCAGAGCTTGTGGAATTCTCTTGATAAGTAATAACAGAATGGTTCATCATCCCATTCTCATTGCTTTTCGGAAATTGCCATCAAATTGCTAAGACAATGTGAAGGTGTGTCGACTGGAGAATCTCGGAAAATTTAATTATTATATACAACTGGAAATAATACGTCATCAATTTTATGTCAGTATTTGTTAACTTTTACATTATTCGGATTAATATTTTATCGGTAAAATGACTATTTCTTTCGTTATAGTAAGATCTAAACATATTGTACATGCAACGCCATCTTACAGATACACCATAAACTAGGTGTATTACGTCCTATGTACGTCAGACTGAACGCGAAACGGGCGCTACATGTTTCACGAAGGTAATCACAGATGTCACTATAGTCTCTTTACGTTAAATTTATTCAAAGTTTACAAATTCTAAATAGGTAAACATAGCTGCGCAACTATTTGCTACAAGACAATAGCTTAACTGAATTTTATATAATGTAGATAGCATATGGTGTACACTTAGTTATTTATTTTGTTATTTGGTATTTGCATGTTGACATTATTGTTATATCAATTGGGATTTTAGCATAATATTACTACGGAAAATAATAAGAACAACGAGTTGTAACAAAAGTCTTTACTACTGGAGAGCGTTGTTTTACCGCCACAGTTGAACCATGATTTAATTCTTTAATGTATAGAACGGTAGAACCTATAAGTTATTACCTAATCTATGGTATAAACATAATAAATTAAAATGTATTGCCTGTATGCCTAACTAAAAGTGAAATTTAAGATTCTATTATCACGGTAAACTCTGTAATTTTATGAGAAAATCGTGTCCTATTGCAATGTTATAGTGGTGTTTAGTTAGGATCAGACATACGCAAAGATGCCGTAAAACATTGGGACATAGTTCGAAATCAAGTTCAACTTCAGTTCAGTAAATATATTTAACAGAAATGTGTAATTTGAAATACTTGTAATAAAATATTGCCCAGTGCTGTTTGATTCAGAAAGTTGTAAGAAAATATTGAGCCTTGGCTTCAAGGCGTTAAAAGATAAGTCCAAATGAACTCCATTACACGTGCTATGGTGGTGTGCTTCAGGCAATCTCGAGTCGAGAAACTCATTTATGTCTAACTTTGAGGCGACTGCGTCCGGTACTTTGATACCGAGCTTAATCTAGACGAGATTTCAGCATAAGTTATTATCGTAACTATTATCTAGTAGGTATTATCAAAGAATCTTATAGTATATAAAATATGTGTATTCATACATAATTGTTGACGAGATCAACGTATACACATAACGTACATTTTACGCTGTTAATAATTATACATTGATACAGTTAATAATTAATAGCTTCAAGCCTATAATGATGACGTTATCCATGGTAAACTGCTCGATGTTTTCGTGTGATTAGTGACCCCTGCCGTTTATGGATATTAGTAATCATCCTCAAGTACAATTAAATCATACCTGAATTTGGCCACAGATGCGTTGCTACATCTGAGGATTAAAATGTTCGCTTCGTGAGTAAGTATAGCCGGTAATGTATGTACACTTCTCCAAGATGGAAACACAAGATTTGCTTCACGGAGGATTTAAAAGGTGACGATGGTACGTACACCCAGCGCAAACGTATTTTATCACGAATTTTATCACCTGGCCACTAAAGCTCTTATTAATAGATGTGTTTTTTTTCCTACGATATCTTCAAAAACACATGATAATTAGTTACGTTTTTAATTTTTCGATTTTAAGGCGGAAAAGAAACAGAGAAATAGACTGGCGTGGCGTGGTTTTATAAAGGTATTTCATATTATATTCATTATTTTATTCTGGTATATGTATTGGTATATAGTATATGTATTGGTATATATACAGACTTGCCTCTGAACGCTAGTATGAGAAGTTTGTAGATCCGATAGCTAACTAGTTCAATCTCATAGCAAGTTTGGGTCCGTCGACCTGAATGTTTACCACACTCTATTATCCGAGAAATAGCGTCAATTCATCAGATTAAATAGTCTGGCGAACGAGAAACCAATTTCTAATGAATAGGTTCGTAAAGAAACTTCATACCGAAGTTAGTTTAACTATGCTAAAGTTTCTGAGTTTAGATGCACGATGTAATGTACCTAATTGGATTTGATGTTTTACTCGTTAGTTTCTATTCTATTTTAGATTTACGAGTATCGTGAATAAGTTATGAGTGTAAGCAAATGAAATTTAGTTTTATGCTTCAAATGTAAACATCAACACATAATTGTGGCAAATAACGAAATTTAATTTACTACCATAAATATACACTTACAGGAATAAAGGCCTGCGGAAAAGCTTACATATTTTTATCTGGGAAATCGCAAATCGCTGTGAGATCCAACTTTACGCCCTATTTCTTACATTAAACGAAAAATCTGCGACAATTTCTGATTCCTTACCTTTTAGTTGTCACGTGTTTAGTTCACGTTATATTAAGTTTGTACTTCATTAATCACATCTTAGCTCTGAGGTCACCGAGAAAAACAGTCACTGGCTGTAGTCCCGCTGTAAAAACTTACTTTTCTATTTGTCATACAACTTTGCGTTACAATGTGATTTTATTACTTTTTCGTGAGTTGATGTCCGCCGTTGTTGTAGTGTTTGGAGTAAGCGGATTTAATTAACAGTAGGTATGTACATTTACAATCCTCTTAATGTTTAACTGTTTATTGGGTTTATTTTATTTTCATATAAGCCTTTACTCGTAGCATGGCTCGCGTCATAATATTTATTCATGTTGGCGTTAAACTTCAAAAATGAGTTTTTTTTGGTGTTTCGGTGGTTTCGGTTTCGGTGTTTCCTACTGAGCTTTAATAATACTAAAACTCCGCTGTCCGCCTGTTAGTTCGTGTATCCCTTCGTGATTCGGTCACAGGGCTATAGGTATATCTTGAAACCGTAACACGTCTACACTTAAAATTTACTTCATATTAATTACTATATCTACCGTAGTACCAAATAATGAACGTTAAAAAATAAGTTACCGTTTAAATATATTTTAATTATAATATACTATAATACGACGCTATTATAGTTGAAGAAACTATACATAAAGTAAAAGAATACTTCGTGTACTAGATTGAGTCATTTACCTGAGTGTATTTTATTGTTTTCTTTTGACCCTTTGTTTAAATTTTGTTTTATAATAATATAATAAATATTTCAGCACACATGGAACTGCTTATAAAATGTGATTTATACTAAAAAAACTGTATGATGATATTACCTGTAAATAAATGTTAAGTAAATAACGATGTGTAGTAGTCGTGAAATAACAAGGATATATGCACAGAATTATAAAATACATATGTTATTTCCACGCAAAGCTAATAAGTACTTGATGCTCCAAGTAAATTTAGGTTTAAAGTAGAACCATCAAAAAGTGGGTAGTTTGTTCACAACAAATGTATTTGAAACATTACCGGTTATATTTCATCCGTAAACTCTTTATCTACGGTTTTCACTCATCTTTTAGGTCCTTTTGAGGCGAATTATTCAAATTACTTACATTCAAGGCTTGTAACGCTCATCTTATTTTGCTGACGCGGTGTGATTTGGGTTCATCCATTAATCTTTTAACTTATTACGTTCATTCACCACGGGTATTTATGTAAAGGTATTAATATAAAAAAGTTAACTTCAAAGTGAAATAATGCAAAGTATTTTATTACAGAGATGAAAAAATATACAGCCTGAAAAAAATATATTAGTTAAAATGAGCGTATGAATATTAAAATTATAACTTGTATTTTTATTTGATTATCTAAAGGTCTTTAATTTCATTCTCCTTTTAATACCATCTAGTTTCTTGACAAATTTAAGAAAAATGGCAGATGGAAAAGCACTAATATGAATAATTGGTAAACATTTGCTCGGTTAATTACTTAAAATGCGAGTGTTTTCTGCGTTTACTTTCAGTCATAAAAGGCATAACAGTAATTACTGCAACTTTACGAGGCCTGTAATGACTCCAAACGAAGGGCTTCACAATAATGGATGTTAGCTTAATTTAATTTCTTTATTTTGCTTTAACTGTTTTACTGTTCGGCAAAGTTTTACTTCAGGCATCTGGTTGATGAAATGATTTCGCAAATAGACATAATTATATAAGTATTATCCTACTAATATCATAAACGGGAAAGTTTGTTGGGATGTTTGTTACCCTTTCACGTAAAAACTACTGAATGGATTTTAATGAAAGTTTAACAATAATATAGCTTATACAACAGAATAAAACATAGGCATACAATTTTTCATATATTTTTTAAGGCAGAACAACGTTTGCGGGGTCAGCTAGTTATTTATATAATTATGCATCCATATATTTATTATTTTTTGAATAAATGTCTTTGAAAACTGGATTTTTATTTGTGCAAAATGTAAAAGTTTAAGCCATTGTTTGAGTTTCGCTATATCTGATGAAAAACGAAACTTTAACAATAACTGACCCTCCAGACTATAAGATTAATAGTTGTCTGGCAGGATTTTACAGATTCCATTTCGGAAAGTGCGCACAGGAATTGCACGAATTGATTCCCCTAGGCCCGTTGGTACTGAAATTATCTACATTACTGTATCAATTACGGATTGCAAAATACCGAATCCTGGTATAGCTCCGATATTCCCGATACGAGTTTTAATACTTTTGGGAAAAGTGGCATATTTCAGCGACTGTTTCACCTATATACAGGTGATACTCATTTAATTAAATGACATTTGATAAAACTTTTTTACTTATATCATGTAATAAATATATTCACAAAAATCGGTCTGATACAGAAAGTGGTCACTGTAGTCGATAGATACTTGTAAATCAAATACGATTAAATCGGACCTAAGCTTGGTCAGACCGTTGTTGCTATCCCTGACGACTAAGATGTTCGCCTCGTGTAAGCATAGCACGTCTTTTCAAAATCGAAACGTTAAAGTTGTTTTTGAAGATCGTGGTAATACCTCCCCAGTCAAATTTCACGAGTTCTATCATTTATACTAAATATTATAATATTTATTCACCAAGCACTTGTACACAGCAGTCATAGGTCGCATATCTTATGTCATAGGCTGTATATGCTACAAAACCTACAATGTAACAAGAGATTACAAGAAACAACAAACCAATACAAATCGGTTTTCCTCGTTTCAATACTCTGTATAGATTTATCTGTCCGAGAACCAATTTTTAAACAATTAATGATATTATCAGTTCTCCGAAGGAGATAGTCTTTTCCATTGCCACTTCAACTGGTTAATTCATTTGGAAATTTACCGATATCGCCATTTGTCCGAGGTGCTTTTATCAACTTCCATTAGAATGCTGTCAAGAACAGCCGGTACAAGAGTGAGATGGGCAATACATATAATTATCTTCAATTCTATGGTGATGTTAAGATCCAGTTAAATCAAGGTACTGTTAAGGTCAATTACCACGTTGATCAGGATCTCGAGATTATCGTTATCGAAGCTGTCGGGTTATATAATAACATCGGTTCATCCAGGCGATCAAAATCGGTCAAAACATTCCGAGAGAAAATAATTACACAAACGATCACTTGGAATTTATAGTAATGATCGATCAGATCAGAACGAGTAATAAATCAGTTCTCTCTAATATTTATCATTGCTTTGACTATATACCATGTTTAAAAGTAAAAGCACAGATGATGTCTGTACAAAATTAATTATTGGCGGTTTGCTACTTTTGCTCTCGCACTAGAGATACATTGACGGTAACATTAACTTAAATTATAATAATCAAGTCGTAAACGTAGTAAATGGAATAAATACATGAGAAAAGTAATTTATTAACACAATCTTTTAGGGTTACATCAGCAGACACCCTATTAGCGAAGTGTCGATGTTCATACTTTGTGTTTCGGCCCAGTCGTTTCGTACTACTGAACTGGAATAAAGTAGAACGGAGTAGCTATTTATACCGTATTTTTTGTAGTAGAAGGAAACAACGTAATTGATACAAAAACGTAAAAACGAAAGCAACAGCGTTGTAATTTATAAATTATTATTCGTACACATCGGTGTATAAACTCAAAAAAGGTTCGATTTCTATGTTTTTTGTTTCGGTGAAATTTAGAAACTACTGATCAAAGTGGAAGTATTTAAGCTTCCTCTGCCATAAAAGAATATGTTTGCGACGCATCGCGTGTCTCTTATATAAGTACCTAAAGTTATCTATTATTATATTATTATTTTCTATATAAAATCTGTGTTTACTAAAGTCTTTCATAACTTGCCTATTCTGTGTTTGAGAGGAAACCCGACGAAGCGAACACAAGATACACAATACACACTAGCGTCGTATCGTAGCGAGGGAGAAAGTTATGTTTAGTGTCCTGTGGTAAGCTAATGTTTCAAATATCGACATTGCACGCTCCTATTTTAAGCATGTGAAAAGTGGGAGCGGGGGAAGGTCTTGGGGTGTCGGGGGTGGCGAGGGAGTCGTCGGCATTCAACAGGCGGCGGTCGATACGGGCGGCGCCGCGGCGCAGCGCCACGCTCGCCTACCTTACATATTACATTCGCCGTGCCCACCGTGCTATTGCTACGGCGCGTCCTATGTTGCAATCAACATTGGAACGTGTTCTTTCAAGATTGATTTTTTTGTGTGTTTTGTTCCAATATCAGGTACGCTCAACTTGTTTAGAAGCCGTTCTAACGTCTTGTATATCTTTATTTAGGCTATTTTCTCTGAAATTCAGGTAGGATCAGGTTTATTGCGTGTGTCGTATCGATAGCGATCACAGGTTTTTATGGATCGCGATAGTATTTAGACAACAGTTAACAATTAACAGAGTAAAAATAGACAAAGTGCTGATACTTTGTGAAATCAATCTTAACATTTTTTACGCAAAGTAGAAACAAGGCAAATCTTATGTTACACTATAAGTATAAATAGGGGTAATTTAATGTTATCGCATATAAGTATTTTAGTTACTTTATTATATTACGCATCGTCCTCAATTTTTTGTAAAAAACATGTTTTTAACAAATGAAACTAAAACAATTTTCAAAAACTTTTTGATTCTAAAAGTTTATTTAATTACTTTGTTTTTAAGACAAATTAAAAGGCTAAGTGAAAAAGATCACGGACTAATTAAGTGAACTAATTAATAAGGGTTGGCGAATGTTCCCCATGGAACCCTAAATAGATAAGCATCGTGCCTGAAAAAGCGTTTTTCTTGTGAAACGTTAATTAACTTTCCAAATATCTTTAGTCTCGAATTTCAGCCCCTTATACATAACTGTTAACATGGAGAGAAGTTTTGTACAGAACGGTGTCTAGACTAAATTTTAAATTAGGCTGCCAATATTTCGACATTTTTTGTATGTTGAATTCACCGCTAATTTTGTCCAAAGGATCGTTTTATAATTATAAGTAGTAAATATATACACTATTTTAGGTGTTCATATAGATGATTGAGGTCATCAAATAGAAAAGAATGTAGAAGTGTAAAAAAAATTTTAATAATCTGTCAATCTCGTAAATCCTTTTTAGGGTTTCATAAAGGTAAGGAAAAAGGAACCCTATTACTACGATTTGACTGTCGTCCGTCCATCCATCTACCATCGAGCTGTATTATGCTTAAAAAGGCAGACACTTTAAAGTTTCACAAAATGAGTAAAACCATAACTGCTATAAGAAATACGTAAAATAAAAAAGCTGAAAATAAAAGTCGGTACCCGCAATACAATAATCTCGGCGTTCTTTAACCGACTTCAAAAAAAAGAGGATTGAATATTTTATGTGACAATTGTAGTAAATAACATTAACTAAAGTTTATGATAAAAGAAATCCAAAACAGGACAGTATTGAGGAAAGCTATGTTCGAATGATTCACGGGTACTGCCTGTTAAAACTGTAACTCTGTGGCATGAAAGTAGTGTTGCGAATACTAAGCAGAAACTACATGACAAGTTTCAAGTCACAACTTATGACCAAACATAGAACCGACTTCAAGATGAACTAAAGGTAAAAATTTTGCTTTATAGAACTACGTAATAAACTTACCATATTCTAATTGGTCACCACACCATTTGTTGGTCCGGTAATTCTTAGTGAGCGAGTCAATCTCACACTTGGTCGATTTTATTTCAATGAACAAGATCATGTCTTTGTGCTTTTTTAACGAGCGAAGGTTAATCGATTGTAATGTTCTGAAAAAAATTGTTATAATGGTTCTAAATTCGGCTAAAATTGGATAATAGTATACAGTTCGTTTTAATATTTTCATCAATTTATAAATCTTCCAAATACAAAGCCCTATCTGCACTTTTTTTTCGAATTGTGTAGTTGCTGTTGGCCCTAGTTGGCCTTTACAGCTTTACCGTGTGTTTTGTAGTAAGCCAGCTAAAAGCTCAGCCGGGACAGAAGACATGGGCGTGTATCTGCACTGTAGAAGAGCACGTCGCTTCGCTTCTCTTCCGAACGTCTACAGCACTTAGCACGTCAGGGACCCGTGCTATCTTCATGCTCTATCGACAGCAACGGTTTAATTGGCGACAATGTTCTAGTATTAACTGTGTAGACTGATAGAGTGTACATAGCTGTCATACTTTTCGTGGTTTAACGAATTAAACACATATGTAAGGATATAAATGAATGATAATTCGTGGTTATTTTGCTGTTATTGTTCTCTGCCAATTATTGTTATTATATTCTGCAATATAGCGTTTGTGTTGTTTGAATTGGCACATGGTTTTTAATGTGAAATCTGAAAAAGATTATTGTTTGATAATATAAATATTTATATCTAATTAATAGGAAGTTTCATTACATAAAAACATCAGTCTGAAGCGTGGAACTAAGTTTTTGCTTCAAGTGAATGTCTCTGTTCTTTTCGGAAATAGAATCTAAAACTTCGCAGATTTACGAGTTACAAGTTTAATGAAAAAGGTTAAAGAGAAAATTTCTTGGAATAGCAATTTTATTGTAATAAATCTTTGTTTGAACCTCTTGCCAACAAAGCTCTATCTTCACCATTCTTATATGTGAGTGCCTGTGACTGTGTACGATTACTCCCAATAGAATGTCAAATGCATGCCACTCAGAAATTTCTATTTACACATTTTCAACAGAAAGCAGGTCAGTTATAGGTGAGATAATATTATGTAGAACTATTTGCGTAACATGAACGGATGAATGATGTAAAGATGGATGTATGTAAGTGGTTCTTGAGATTAGCTAGTTACGATAACTTATTTTTTCATATCAGAATAAAGTTAGGTACATTCATAGATATATTACTGTGGGTACATTGTTGCTATAAAGTAGATACTATATGGCGAATTATATGGAGTTAGTACTTATTAGTGATGTGCCGGATCATTAACAATGTATATTCGCGGATACGGATCCGAATACGGATATTTGACGTCAAGATCCGCGGATACGTATACGGATTTTAATTTTTCTACTCAATTGATGTCGATGGATGTGACTTTGATAGATTGACGATTTTCTCGCTTCTTGACGTTTTGCGTGAGAGACAGGACAGTACATGTTTAAAATTTTCGACTTGCGCTACTTTTGTTTTGATTATAGTTTAGTGTGATAAATGATAGACGTGATAGTGTTTGCGCCGTCGATAACGTTTGGGTTTGGTAATGTAAATTAGCCACAATAAAAGTTGCTGTTTATAGTGCAATTAACAAGTACTTAAATGTTTTTCAGTGAACATAATTCATCTATGTATTGTAAATTAATAAGTTAAAAAATTCGTAACAGATCCGTCAAAAAAGTCACAGATACGGATCTTTCTTCTCCCTCGAATATGCGCGGATACGGATATCCGATACATTACTAGTACTTATGTACCTTAAACATAGAAACCGTTTCGACCCCAAAAATCCAATTAATATACTTTATTATTGTATATTACCAGCTCTGTATAACAAAATAATTAATTCCTTGGGACGTCTCAGTGTCAGCCATAAATCAAAGTTTTCATTACATACTAGGTACTTTATGCTGGCTATAAATCTCTTGCAGACAAAGCCCTTATCTCAGTCTCTGTACGTACGGTGCTCACACAGGACCTGCATCACCCACTAAGCTAAGCAACTAAAATTGTTGTATTATGTTGTAATAACGTTCAAATCTTACACCGTTATTACATAACAAATATAAGTAACATTTTACCACCTGAATTTCTGCCCGAGCAAAGAGGGTATCTTCGAGGCCTAATATACACTGTATCTCAGTGACGTAAGGCAGGTCCTAAGGCATATGAGGTGGGTAGGACGACCCACTACTACGACTACAACTGTAACGGACGTACTTTCGTAATGCAGTTTTCATGTGTATGGGCAACATTTTATGACTGTACCTAATAGAGATTTTAATTGACCCCGAATGGATGTCAGGCTAATCTGAACTTCGTTTACAGATCCAATGATCCATGAACTATATTAGGCTGTTTCGAAAAATTGACGGTAAAAGTTGTTCATTAGCAGATAAAAATGTAATATTGAATGACTATTCCGGAAACTACGTTTGCGTCCAGGACAGCCCGTTGTGGTCTTTGACGTGTGGTGTTATTTGACGGTCGTGATTACAGCAAATAATTTTATAGGATTCTATACTCAGTTGAATGAGTAAACAATGCATATCTTCCTTCATAAGGCTAAGAGGTTGAAAGGTTCAAAACAAGGATAGCGTTTAATGCCGTCAAGGGAATAAAGTAATTTAGTTAACCCCCGCACATACATAAAACGCGTCCTTTCCACTCATTACAATGAAGTAACTATCTCGTACACTACAACTACGTCAATATCTTAGTTTTACTGCCGGCTGGACCCAACGACCTCTGACTGCACTCCACATGTCCCAGCCAATATGTGTCTACATTATGTAAGTAACCAGTATTGTTTTTATTTTTTAGTATTGCAATTATTTATTGCTTTTATTTGTTTTCATAAACATATATGTAATTGTAATTATTAGGTGACCCGGCATGTACTGCCATATAAATTATAAAATCTGAAAACGCAATTAGAAAATGTAGACAGAGAGTGAAAATTTGGATTTATAGGTATTTTTTTAATGCAAATCAAGATCACAACATTCTTTTTCTTAATATGGACACATTAATCATTTCGCGGTAAGAAATATAGATGAAAAGATGGTAATGTGGCGCCTGCAGTTATATTGGCCCTCTGCGATATTAACATATTAGAATAACGCCATCTAATATAATTTGAGTGCAACGGGTTACACGCACTCTAATACCAATTTAGTACCCGATAAATCCGTCAGAGGCCGTCACGTTCGTTCGTCATTCGACTGTACCAACATTTAATATCGACTGTAATTAAAATTCAATAATTCGCGAGAAATAATGAGTTTTTGCTTTTTCTTTCAGACATTTTGTTTGCTTAACTATCTTCTATGAGCTTTGAAGCTGGTAATTATGAAATAAAACATTTCCGAGGTTTTGTTTGTTTGATTAAATATGCTCAATATTTATATTATGACCCCTCAAATTGGTTGTATTTTGTTCTCGGGGGCCAAATTACGTGTTAGAGTAATTTAACATTTTTATATTTTTGTTTTACGCTTTGGAAGTCGAAATTAGAAAAAACTAAGTATGTCGCTAATAGGATTTTAATGTACACTGGGCTGACAATCTTGCACTTAAAAGTACCACTGGTGTTAGCTGTTAGGTAAAAGTTGTAGAGCTTTGAGAACTTTGCTGCATGAGTGCATTAAGTATGTTTGTGCCACTCCTGATGATATTTCCCAGAAAAAACTTTATGGATATTTTGATGAAAGGTGCGCCTGGATCAATTAGCAAAGTTCATCCATCTGGTGGAATTCAGTCCAATTTGTTCACAGAATAGTTTAGGTATTTCATTAGCAAAACAAACCTAAGTGTCGAATCTCGGAAATTACTCATCTTTGACGGCCATTACAGTTACACTCACTTACAATATATGTAGAAATAATAGAGCTAGGTCGCGAAAACCATTTTACTATTATTATCAGTCTCCCACCTATGGACAAGACTTTCATGAGCGCACCAGTAGCAATACTGTTCGGTGCAAAACAGACCCTGCATCCAGCAGCAGCTCTTACAATATTACAAAGAATATCGACTCTGAATATGTCGACTTATATCCAAATAGGGTTCCTGTAAACGCAAATGCATCCTTCATGTTCTGCGCAACCAATTATTCCAATGACAGTCCTGGAGAAACATGAATACAATGTAAGAGTTGCGATTTATGGGATTAATTTATTTATAGAATTACGAATAAAACTACTTCCACATTCCAATTGGTCACAATACCATTCGTTGATACGGAACCCTAAAAACCTGTATAAATTAAAGCGAAAAATGACAACTAAGCACAATTTACAATTTTAAAATATAACGTACAAATTAAAGAGAATAACAGAGTAGGTGTTAAAAATGGACCTGTTAAACGCGACCATTTGTCTTCACTGAATGAAAACCTGATGGTGCTGAATTCATGCTTCAAAAGGTAGAAATTTAAATATTAATATACTAACGAGCCGCCATACGTGTTGCCGCTCGCAGTGTTAATTTTTCTTTTTACGCAGGAAATGTTATCAACGATAACAATTTGGACAGACTGCTCTAAACACTAGCGCGCATAATGTTTAGCCACGGTGACCCATCCAACTTTCGACCACGACCTATGGTGCCTAACTTTTTAGATAGGTTACCATGATAATCAAGAGATACATAAAGAATCATACCACTCCATGATCTACGATTATACACATGATTTGATTTGATTGAAAACTCGCGGTTGAAATAACATTGTATATACAACTTCTAAGATATGTAATGTTGGCATGTTAATTGTTTTGGTTCGTTCGTAATTTAGAAAATTTAAAAAATACATTCTCAATAGCCACTTTTAATGAACAAGCGATCCCTTTTATAATGTTGGGCGTTACTATCAGATTAGTATTAGTCAATATTGGAATAACGTTGTTATGATTATGTTAGTCTCTACATTTTTGTCGTGCAGATATTTTAGTAACAAAGGAATTTAAAGAGTTTATTTCTAACTTTAAGGTAATATTTCAATGCGGCTTGAGAAAGATTTTTTATAAACTCTCTTTGCATGTGTGATCATTGGTTTTAATTGGTATAAGTGTAAATATGCTACGTGTATGTGTTTTAGAATCAAATTTTAGGTTCATAAAATTTACATTATTTGGACAGAATATGTAACAAAGGAACGTCAGTTTTCGTAGTAAAACAGTTATTGCTAAACAATCAAAGCATATAAGAGATTATCCATTTATCTACTAGTCTTATAACATAAAAGCATTTACGAGTAAATCAGTCGGAAAATTTGGGAAAAGTAGGTTGCCCCAATAACTCAATAATAATGCCTAAAATATGATAATGTATTCAAATTTATTATTAGGAGTTAAAAGACTGTGCAGACAACGTAAACAGAACACAATAGAGTGGAGAAAATAACAAGATAAAAAGCTTTCCCTCCCTTATTAAATTTGACACGCTCCACTAATAAAAAATGTCTAATCTCCATTATTTTTAAAGTTCATTTTTATCTATTTGATTGACTTCCAACACTTAAAATTTGTTTGTTATGTTTTTAGTTATCTTTTAAAACAAAATTATAAATGACGCAAGTTGATAAAAAAAATCTAAAATAAACAAAACAATTTTGCATTTGTTCATGTTTTTTGTTTGTTCCAGGATATACATATTCTGATCTTTTTGAATCGAAGTTCCATTACGCGGCTTGCGATATTAATTGACTGAGAGAAGTCATTACGTAAGGAAAAAGCATTAGAACCCCTACAAGGAATTTTCTTGCTAATTTTGCCTTGATATTGAATATGTGGCAATATTTTTTTCATTTTTAAAGGTTGGTTTCAAGTGGCATATTAGGTAATCGATCTTTTTCATACTGTGTCGTTTCATATATATTTTTTTATCGTCTTAAGGTAGCAAACGAGCTTGCAGTCCACCTGATGGTGAGTAGTCACTGCCGCCCATGGACATTAGTGATTATCCCCGAGCACGATTAAATCGTACTTAAGGTTGACCACAGATGCGTTGCTATCCTTGAGGACTAAGATGTTCGCCTCGGTTGTAAGTATAGCCGGCAACCACGCCTTTCCAAACCAAAACACAATAAATTGCTTTATGGAGGATTATGAGTAAATGACAATGAGAGATAAAATATGCGTACCATTGATAATAAAATTGTAGGTACGAAGAACTCGTAAGTATGCACGAGGGGAATTTCTTGATATTTCACGAACTTCGGAACTAACTCAAGTTTGCCATGCTGGGTAACTGGAATTCGGAGCGCGAAATAAGTTTTGCGTTTCATCGAGTAACAGCTTTTCTATATCTGGTCACTGGTGAAAAGTCACGTTTTCTGAGTTGCGCTTATAAATAGCGATGTATATATTTAATTTGTTTCCCGTAAAAGTTTTCCGACTAGGGGTAAAAGTATGGGATATGCTTTGATCTCGGACAGTGGGCATTCTAAATTATTTAAGAGAAATAAATAGGCATGAGATTTTTTTTAAATGTTACATCCGTAAGGTATTTGAAATTTAATATATTTTATTTTATAGGTATTCCAGCATTTATGTATTTTATGCATGAGAAAATAATTAATAATATTGTTTTAGTCCCAAAAATCCAAGATTGAAAAATACTGAACGAACTCATAGTTTTAAAATAGTAGCAACGGAAAAGGGCGATTTCGTCGGAAAGTTGGCTATGGGAAACGTGTTTTAGCAGAATATTTAAAAACAATTAGTCACGTAAAACTATAAGGATTTTGTTTATGTCGTTGCGTTTTTTCGTTTCTTTTCGCCATTACCAAGTACTGACTGTTATAAAATATTAATTCGTGCGTGTAATGACAATAAACATAAACGCATGTGCATACAAACTATTAAATAGCTAATTATTTATGGTATATTCTTATATTTTAACGTTACGAACTTACTATAATTATACAAAATAGTTCAATGTAATACTAATTTAGTGTCAATGAAACATTCAGTGATCGATAATAGTTAGTGATGGAAAAGTCAAAGTTAACGGAAAAGTTCGTATGAGTATGTACACAGTTGGCCGACAGGAGATGGCGCAGGATCGATATCTGTTCCATGAATAATTAAGACGGATGAGCCGCTTTCTAGAATTCCCAAGCAACATAGCTCCGATATATAAGAAGTATTTCCGTTGACAGGATTATCGTGTTGTAGATATATTCTACTTCTAATTATGATTGTTGGTTTGTATCCTTACGTACCGGTTCAAAAGAATCCTCGAAGAAAGTTATTTATAAACGTTCACGTATGGGATCCTATTTAGGGTCGCCTACACATATCAATGGGCAGCAGTAACCACCACATGTCATGTTTGTTTGGGAACTCGATTTTAAAATAATAAAAAAAAAAACTATTTGAAATATAGCATAGTATTACCTGTGTTGACGCTTATTTGGTAATTAAAAATACTTATAACTAAATAAGAATCAACACGCCTGAAACTTTTCATAAAACTCCAGTCCAGTTAGTTATCGTAGAAATGTAAAACCGTTCATTGTGACTCTTATGAGAATATAGGACATAGTAAATATTATTTTTTATATAAAATAAATATTAGGATAAGCGTTTACTTTGTATTATAAACGAGTACAGTGATATGTCGAATGTTGTATAACAAGACAGACATTGAAGTCGACGAAAAAAGTATAAGCATTATTCATTTAATTCAAAGTTAAAAGAACAAGTTCTTAAGCCTGCATGCGGTTTTCTATGACCACCTTAATTAAAATTTCTGACACCTGTGCAAGTTACCGTTAACACTTAAGCGGCTTATTTTAATTGTTTTCAGTGTAGACTTTTGGTTACAAAGAGAAACCAGGTGCGCAATTACACGCGATAATTGTAATTTGAGTTGGAATACTTAGAACGGTATTTTACTTTTGCTCATTGAATAAACGGGTAAAATAATTGGGCAGACAGCGGATCGTGTTAAGTGGTGCTACAAAATTCTGATAAAAGGGAATTTGCATGCCTCCTCAAATCTTACCCACTTCACTTTCACTGGATTTCGTTTTGCAAGGGTTAAATCTGGAAAAGGCCAATGCCTTTCAGTGAACTGGAATGTGCGAAAAAGAGTTATGATCGTTACGCAAAATAATGTTCATCTTTTATATTTTTACACGGCCTCCGCCAGTGAGGGTCCTACTGGGTTCCAATTTTTATGTATGAACTGTGAATCGTTTTAGGTCAAGGAGTACACAGAGTACTTCTTGCTACTTCTTGTCCTGTTTTCTTAGAAAGAAGATCAAAATTATGTATCCGATGAAATTACGGCACCTTTGGGGTAATTGTCTGTCATTGCATATTTTTCGATTCTACTAGGATTTAAATTTCAGTAATTTTTGGGAACTTGTCTCTGTTATTTAATTATTGTTTGTCATGAAACTTGTATATTGTAACTTATTACCTCTAAGTTCCTAGTGGAACACACTATTATAGTTGTGAAAAACGGCATCCTACGTAAAAATAATACAAATCACTTGTTTTTCATTACAGCATTTTAATATTTGCTGTCTTTCAAAAGGTCGTCTGGAAGGGATTACTTTCTCGATAACAGCATCTTTTGTATACCGTAATGAGTTTTATTTGTCCTCTGTATTTTGATTGTATTTATTTAAGAGTTGTATTAATTTTGTCCTTTTGAGTAGGGGATTTAGGTGCGATCAATATACATCTACTGGAGTCAAAATAGCATTTGATATTTTTAGTTATTTTAAGTCAACTGATTCAAGTCATGAGTTTCTTTTATATCACTTTCGTTGCAAGACAGTAACGAGTTGTAAGTTTATACTGCGATTTGGTTTGTTAATATAGAGTACTTGTATTATACTACCTTGGGTAGATTCCGTATAGGTTGAATACGTAACAGATACGAGTACCTACGTCCACTTATGTCCAATCAACGCGGTTTCCAACAGGGATTTGTATTGATCCATGACGCATGTTACTGCATGTAGTGTGCATTAATGAAAGCGATTTGCACTTTGATTTGGTAATTAATCGTGTCCGCGAATAGATTCACTGACAATGTCATAGTAAACAAATAGTCGTAATAACTTGGACGATATAGGTACATATTTATTATTCTGAAAAAATTGATATACGAAAATTCCAACAACCTTGTGTTTGTTGCTAGCGTAGAAAATCGGTTTTTACGACCGATTGGGACTGGAAAGAATTGTGGAATATTTAGCAAAACTCAAAAAACTGAAATATATCACGAAAGAAATTTTTCCTTCCATCTTAATATTAAAGTTCCATTTTAATTTTAACGCAAGAACCGACGAATCGAATTTTCAAAGGAAAAATATCGACAACAAATTGTCGATATTTTGTCGAAACACAAAAATTTGTTTCATGGAGGATGATGAGGATGGCGGTGGTACCTCCCCGGTCGAACTAAACGTGTTCTGCCACCTAGCAAATATATATAATTATCGATGTATTCAGTGTTTAATAAACGTGTTACAGCCGATTAAGATGATTCACTGATATTCTGAATGAAAGGTTGTTTTGTTATTTTTTTTTATCAATAATGTTTTCTTTTAGCGATGTGAAAATGTCAATTTAACAGTATTGAATTCTGATTCTATTGCCTCTATCTATCAGTCGTTTTGCAATCTTTTTTTCGAATTCTACCGCCTCTGCACTTGACCAATTATTATTTTTACTTTGGGTTTCAAGTCTTGAGATCTTGTTCTGTAGATGTAATACATATACCGAACGCCGTTATTTTTGGTTAACCTAAACACGTTCTACCTTATCCAGTGAGATGTTGCGCCTGTATGAAATGATTAGTATTTTCAGATCACCATTTTTAAATCAATTAAACATATAAGAAGATACAAGAACAATCTGATTGGAAAATTGAAAATTGGAAAAATAGTTTGTTTTTGTTCTTTTATGTTAGTAAAGGTATTTAATATGGTACAGATACATTAGAAAATAATTTACAGAATTCAGCGCGCTAAAATTAACGCCACCCGGGAACCTTTGATTCAACCGTCGCGTTTGCCTTTAATTCATTTAAATCTCGCCTTTCGCCCAAATCTCGCTAAATTAAATATCTCACTTTACTCGTTCTCTCATTTTGGTTTATTACTGGACGTTAATCATAATATAATAATTTGTTTTTTCTTGTACGCTAATATACTGGATTTACCTGCTACCTTTTCTTAAAATTAACCTCGAAAATAATGTGTGGAAAAAAATGTAAGGGACAGTAAAATATATTTGAGTAACTTTTATGTCAGATAGATAGATCATCATCGTCACCGCCACACCGTCTCAATGAGGAGAATGATGTGTAGTTCAAAGAAGTAGGTATATAGTATGACAATCTCTTTGGCATGTAGAAGACCTACATATTTTCCTGACCTCACAATATTTTCCTTTACCAAAAAGTAAGTCATAATTTTTTGATTAACTCGTAACCTGAAAAAAAAAACGCAGGTGCATAACCTGGATTCTTAAAACAATAGGGAAAATTTATCTAGAAATAAAACTATCAATTCAAATTACTTTAACAAAGCTATTAGTTACTCAAATGTTAGAAATGTAACTTTACATAAATAGTATGGTTGTGTAGGAAATCTATTAAAATACAATTGATGTGTGGACCTGCTATGAAAGTTTAATAATTTTAAGTATTAGGCAAATTGCTAATCGGATTCACATACGAAGGGTTGTGTAACAACAGATTGCATTGAGATGGACTAGAATTTAATTTTACGGTCTAGATAATCTTTTTTTTATTTTTAGTATTTGTTCTCATAATGGTTATATCAGAAAAAAAATTAAGTATCTACCTACTACAGTTCATGAGATAAAGTCCTGTGACAGACGGATGGACGGATAGCGATATCTTAAATATAGGGTCTCGTTAGTACTCTTTGGCTACGGAATCCTTAGAAGTCAAACCATTGACAAATGAACGTGCGCACAGACAAGACCAATGTGACTGGGTCTTGTAAATATTACAGCGATACTTGAATGTCATTAAATTCTTCTAGGGTCTAGATTTTATATTTTGATGCAAGCGATCGCGAGTATCGTGACCCAGTGAATATTTCCAGTTCGATAAATAATTGAAGTGCTTTTATTTGAATGCAACTAGAGAGTAAACAACTGCAAACAATTGAATATAGACGAAATCGCCAGTTCAGATGAAGTCTGTAAACAATTCACCTGGAATTTTTATTAACAGGGAGAGATATTATTCGTTTTTTGTTTGATCGTTGTATATAATATTTTTATAAACACACACACACACACATCTTCCCGCCAAATCCCTTACGAGGTAGGCAGAGAGTATTGAGTGCCAAACGGCACGGTTCTGTCATACTTTCCTAGCTTCTTCCACTTTCATAACTCTCCTCATACAAGCACGCCGATTTCGGAGACTCATGACACCTCTTTCAGACAGCACACGATCAATTTGATCATGAAATGTCAGTCTAGGTCTCCCTCGGTATCCATATCCGTCAACATTCGCATTGTATATCTGTTTTGGTAACCATTTATCTGTCGTTCTGTCAACATGACCGAACTACCGGAGCTCTTTCTTATTTTACACCAATACTTTCGTTCAGTCCTACTTTCTCTCTAACCTCTCAATTTCGAACGTAATCTGAGAGTTTCACACCACATATAAAAAACGTAATAGCATAATTTGTTTTATAAACGAAATTGCATAATTGTTACATTTTGTAAAGGTTTTAGATTCATGTACCATGCATGTATAGCCTAAGTGGCTTACTGCTTTATTTCAAAGTCTGCTGTGTTCATATATTGTGATAATACCAGGCATGGTCTACCAGATACCAGATATCTGAACATACACCATAACTGTAATAGTTATCACGTAGTTGAAAGCATTTACAATACTACACTATTGGTTGTCCAAGGTACCAGTTTTGTGTTATTTGATCTAGGTAGTATGTGCTCTTTGATTGAAAACGGCGTTTAAAATTAAGAAAACTACTGCATTTTCATTGATTATATAAAATAAAGCATTATAATTACTTTGAATAGGCAAAGAATCTTCATTTTTAATTATTACAATATTAAGCATAAATAGTAAAATAAGGCTTAAGTAGGTTCTCTTACTTTAGTGAATTATATTTATTTAAATAAAAGCCTGGATAAGATCCATAAAGAACAGTTGCCTGTGGAAAACTGTTGACACAAACGCAATTATCTATTGTCGTTAGTTAGCCTTTGTTGTTATAATTACATTTTATTCATGTACACCGACTGAAAGAAAAGATTAAAAAAATATTGCGTTTATGCTATTTTTAATCTTTGTTGAGTAATTGAAGTTACTTTAAAATAAAACTTTTTAGAAATAATATTTCAGTTAAGTTACTTATCTTAAAATGAATAAAATTTGCTAGGTGGTAGAACTCATGTAGTTCAACCGGGGAGGTACCACCGCCACCCTCATAATCCTCCGTAAAGCAATTTATTGT
>DWNR01000057.1:0-28799 GCA_018250455.1 Polygonus leo | reverse complement strand
TAAAATCGGTAAAGCCGTTTCGGAGGAGTACGAAGACAAACATTGTGACACGAGAATTTTATATATTAGAAGATAAAGTCCGCCTACACGAGATATACGCCTACATATAGAGTACAATACTCTATTTTAGAGTATGGTTGGCAACCCTAGTCGGACATGTTAAAACAGATGTTCCGCGTTGACTTGACGGATGGGTCAGGCGAGGTCGTCCGCCATCTTGCGAGATTCCCGCCAATCGCGCGTCCCGGGGTGCCTGTCAACGGCCCAGCGAAACAATTACCGGGATCGTGACTGTGAGTGCAGGTTAAAAAGACGGTAATTAGAGACGAGTTCTGTAAATGCCGGAAAATTAGGGGCGATTTTGTTTGACTTTCACAGTAGGTATTGGTTGGAAAGTGTTTGAAACTGACTGAAGTTCGAGTTGCGAAGTAAGTTTCGTGAATCCAAAATAATAAACGTATTTGATATATTACTGCATATCTATAAACTTTTGCTTTTATTGGCTTGTTTTTAATAATCTTCGCACAGCCTCAGTTTAAAAATGGAAAAAGTGATTTAAGAAATAAAATGTTTTATTTTTTTAGAAGTTTACATTACTTCCATAAATCGTTGCAAATAATTATATCCTATCAGAATTAATACAAGACTTTTTTTATAATTTTTGGCTGTTTCTTTAAAAGTACAGGGAAAAGACCACTTCGTAATGTCTAAGCTTGCAGAAATTTGGAGCATATATTCGATAATGTAGTATATAGTAGCATCGTTCAAATGATCTTTATAAAGAAAAAAAATGATTTCTTTGCTATTAATGAAAAGGTTGTATTAAAAGAAACCATTAACTGATGCCTTATAAACTATCAACACATTTGTATACAAAAAGCTTCATTTCAATAATATTAATGTTACGATTTGAATAGAATGAATACAAGGTCAATATTGCTATTAAAATCAGTCGATAAAAATAATTGTTAGTATATTATATTCTTACTAAGAAAGGACGCCATAAATTAATAAAGTCATTATCCATCTCAGCCAACATTATTGCAGTATACGTTTAACTAGCGGTTTATTGACTCGGCAACCAATAATCTTAAGCCACCTGTTCTCTCCTTCATTTTAATGAAGACATTTCGGTTCCTCCGCAGGTGTCTGTGATCCCCGATCCCAAATCGACGGGTCATTATGTTGTTTAATTCATTATGCGCTTTGTTTTCTTCAATCGTTTTTTACATCCCGCAAAACTTTAGTGTCTCTGTTACATTTTATTGTAGCACAAAGCTTCATTATAAATCGTGTCAGTCTGCCTTAACATATGTATGTAATTAAGTTGTAAAGTTTTTTAAACGTTTTATGTCTATTGGGGAAAGAGTGGATCGACAAAACAATGTCTGCTTTCGGCCTCGTTCGGACATGAAAAATGTTTTTAATTTGCTCTAAACAATAGAGGTAGATGAGCCAACGACCGCGGTTTTATTTTGTTCACGAATAAAAAAGCAACGTATTGCCGAGCACGTAACAGTCGCAACGCATCCTGCTTTATTTTTTCGTATGGCAACTTCCCGAACATCGCCAGTATCATCGTCTCGGGCAACATCGTCCTGCATTTCGAATCTCGATTACGTGTACTCATTGACATCTCCGACATTTTGTTTTAAAATGATAACGTCATTCGAATCAAAATTATTTCAACCAGAAACCGACTCCATTTGGAGGAAATTAAGCGTCAAATTCAATTGTTCGTTTTCCTTTACACATGACATGATGGAAATAGTCGACGCGGTTCCCTATGAGATAATTCGTAAGATTCCGTTTGAAGTCTGTAACTTCGTACACGGCACTGTAGGCTTTATTCATGACTCATTGGAGCTCATATCGCTTGATTTGAAACTTTGATCGGCTCGAGGCTTGAAATAAAAGTTATTGAATGATTACTGATTAGATGATTATCGAAGCGGAGTTGCGTTCGATCGTGGTTCTTGTACGTACATTTTATATGGTAATTGAAATGTAATATAAGCATTCGCTTTCGAGACGTTCATTATCAGTGGTTTACGATGATCGGTATCAGTAACACGGGTATGTGGCAGGCGTGAGCAGTACACGAGCGTCTTATCTCGGAATTAGGTATTCGGATAATTATCGATAAACATAGTATCGATTACATGAATTTTAATGAGCGAATCTGATACGTAAGGTCACTTTACATTATTAATTCGTACGAATCGAGCCGGTTGGTACACGAATGCATTTTAATAAACGATGGACGGAGAAAAAAAGGTACAATGGAAGCGGCAGATGCGGCAAAGACTGCACAATTAATTCTATACTTGTATAAAAATAACGTCTCTATCTGGAGGAAACCATTTCTCCGAAGATTTGACGTGTTATAAATTTCTGTGTGAATGTATTTTTTTCGTTGGGACCCTTTTCGGATACCATATGCTGGTTATGTTTTATTCAGCCAGGATTCGGTCAGGTTTGTTGTGTTGGCTAGTTTTTGTAGATTCGGGTTTGTGGCAGGTTGTTATTAATCTCTTTCTCGGCGCTTGTGCTGCTGGTATGTTTTTTGTTAATCTACAAAATAATAGGTTATTAAGATTGCAGCAAATTGGAGATCCTTTGGCACGTGTTACTAACAGAAATGTAATGAAGACAGTAAATATATAGAAAAATATTTAAATAAGCACTTGTTATTATACAAACTAATAGGGGCATTATTAGGGGCGTATTAAATCATTATGTTATTAAATCCATTTTTTTCCAAGTCGAATATGGAACATATTTCCTTTAGATAGATACAGTACAATTCCTTTACATATATAAACACTATTGAGACAGTTTATGGATTTTAAGCTAAGAAGTAGTGGTAAGTTAGTAACATAGTTGCAATACCTCATTTATGTGTGGTTTTTCACTTCTTCAAATCTATTCTTAACTTTACAAATTTACGTAAAATAGAGCAAAAAAAATCTTGTAAATATTATAATGGATATATTATATTTGATATAAGATGATAAATTAAATAGAAAATAGAAAAAAAAATGGTCATATTTTAGTAGCATTCGTTTTTCACCAATATATTTTATGCCTTCAGTAAATAGTATATACATTGCGACGCCCTAATGGCGCCTTTGTTCAACCCATATATTATGTACTGTTAAACTAACTGTAAATTATCCGCCAACTATCTCTTAATCATGTCAGACGCAAATCCTATCTATTTACACTGTTACACGATATGCTGTAAGTAACTAAATTATGGAAGTAAATCTTAAAGATACACAACTTTACTAGTATGTTCTACATAAATTAAACTGAGTAAGAGATATTTCATTGCAAGTCACAATGAAATATTTTAAATGGAAGCGAGCTGTTTGCATTATTTAAAACTATGTCTGTTACGAAACTCGTCCTAGATTTTGTAATGTTTATCGTATAAAGGTAGCAAATAAGCATGCAGTCCATCTGATGATTAGTGGGCACTGCCGCCCATGGACATTAGTTATCATACCCAAGTACGATTGAATCCTACCTGAAATGGACTACAGATGCGTTAAATCTAGCAACCTCTAAGAACTAAGATGATCGCCTCGTGTGTAAGCTATAGTCGGCAACGCCTCCATTACGAAACACAAGAATTGCTTCTCAGAACGAATTTGATATGAAGCTAACCGTGGGTTTATAATTGTTGTATTATATTTACAAAATTAATAACGAAACGGCTGTTTGGAAAACAAAGCACGTGAACAAATTTGCAAAATGTAACATCGATAAAACTCATATTGCCAATCAAAAGCCGGTAATATTGCTTTTGTATGCAAAAATTATTAAACCATAACATGGAAACGTCATTAATATACAAATGGATTCCAACCCACCCTCCGGCGACAGATGTTGAACCCTGCTCTCATATTTATGTTATTTCAAAAGATTTTTTTCCACAACAACTATTCAAAACATTAAATCAACAAATAGAATCTCGTTCAAAGCCGATGGCGATTTTGCCGCAACGTAAACTTTTGTTAGGACGATTCAAAAGCAAAATTTTCAAAATAACCTGCATGGGCAAATCGCTGGTCCTATAGATTGTAATAATGTCATTGTGGGAAAGAAATTGAATTACAGCATTATTAATAATAGAATGAATGGAATAATGAATCCCCTCACCCTCAAAGGTAGACTGTATCGAATGCATGATATTTATTTTCAGACGAAAATAATGGGAAGGAATTTATTTAACTTTAATGAAGTTTACATTTATATATTCTATGAAAAATATATCCTGTGTCAAATACACGTACTATGAAATAAATCATCATCATCATCGTCATCATCATCATCATTATCATCATCGCAACCCATTATTGTCCCGCTGCTAGGCACGGGTCTCCTCTCACAATGAGAAGGATTTAGGCCGCAGTATTAAATATCAAACGATAATAAAAAAAGAAAATGCAATAAATCTGCTAATCCTCTGGACCGGTATTTTTCTTAATCTTAAATAATTGTTTATATAATCTTCGCTCATCGAAACTACAATATTTGATGCACATTAGTATGTTTTATTCGCAAAGCCCAAAGGGCAAAAAGTTCGTTAGCAACATTTCGCATGACTTCTCCAAACCCATATGGCTTTATTATCACATGGCGTTTAATTTCGGCTGTTTCAGATCCCATGGCGCCAAACACATGGTGTTAAATGCCGTCATACTAAACATTTCAATAAACACTTTTACGATTGTTAAAAAATGAATAGTCAAACTTCTACCCTTCGCATCGTAAAGTTTGTTTACCCCCACTTGTCAGGATGACTCTAAGAAAACAGTTTTGCTACCGACCCGTGCTTTATTGTCGTTTTTTCTATTACCATCCCTTCATCTAAGGGGTCGTGATTATCGACATATGTTCGGCTGATTGCCTTATACATTATTGAGACTTAAGTATGTTCTATTCTATTCTAGTATGTATAATATATATCCTAGCATTATATATTTATCTATGTATATAATTTTACTAAATAGTGACTACAAATGATAACCTGATTATAATTTTCAGTTATTAGTAATACAAAATCGAACATAACTCTTGTAAAGTCTTCAATAAAATAAAGGTCGAATTCTAAAGCAAAGGACACACGAAAAATTAATGAGGCAAGTTTAGGAACATTAATTTTAACACTACCCATATTCTACTATCATGATACATACGGATTTACTTACCAGGAATTAATTTATTTCATACCAAAACAAATAAATAATGAAAAAAAGGATAGTGTATGAGTCACCTAAGTTTCCGTAAAACAACACGTATTGACAGAGTTGCGCAAATAGACGCAACGGGACGCGAAAGATATAAAACGGCCACAATGAAGGAAGTCATACAGACATCGCCTCGGGTGTACCGGTACTTATTTATTATAATTCAATCTCGTCTTTATTAGCCTTTGTTAGATTTATGGAGATACGAAACGTGAACTCGGCATATAATGATAAAAATGGTATACCTAATTGTGATAATTAAAAATGGTGGTCCGAATTTATAACCTAGTGATTGAGAACGTAACCTATTTTTTATCATATAAAGGTAGCAACCGAGCATGCAATCTACCTGATGGTAAGTGGTCATTACCGACCGATGGACTTTAATAGTCATTCCATTAATATGAAAATTCGAATTATTTTCACATAGTTTGTTAAAACGTTCCAACTTTAGGTTTAAATAATTCAACTGTGTATGTCTTACGTCCTTAATTAAAATTAGGAGTCTATCAATTTAACATTTATTGTTCATCCACAACATTGAATAATTAAAATCAGATTAAACCTAAAAATGAATATACGAGTAAAATGATGGCCAAGTCATATAAAATAGTACCACATAATTCTTTTCAAATCAAAATGTCTTAAAATATGATTAGCTTCATTTATATTTGCCATTTCTCTTCGTGGGAAATTATTTTGTTTCACAGACTTCGCTATTTGGACGGTAACATTAATTGGTACTTGCAGCTGTTCATGAGTGGCATTAAAGCCTTCGGACACGACGATAGCGGAGATATAAGAGGCCGGTTCTGGTCAGTCAGTATCGTAAAAGTTAACAATAGCAATAAAAACGCTAAAGTTATACCCGACATGGCTCAGCTCTGTTACAACAATTTCGTCCTTAACTATTGATTTTCTATTGTCTCTTGTTTTATTAGCATTGTATTTTGAATGCTAAATTATACTTAAGTGGAAATAAATATTTTATGAACATACATTTGACGCATACAGGTACTCACGTGTTTGCAAATTTAATAATAGTTATGTGATATTAAATAATATGGCTAATGACAGACATTTTCCTTCAAGTCATCGATATCCAAGAATCACTTGTAATAGGCACTTGTAGTCGAAGCAAACAAAAAAGTGTTTTAAAATTTTAACATATATAAATGTATTATTGCCACTTGCACAAAAATATAAGCTACAAACAAGTTTACATAGAAAGTTATATTGACGATTAAGAGATACTTTAAAAGATCATTAATCATTCCAATACATTAAACCATATGCTGAGTCCATTGAAATCTTTACCTGAGGCTTTTAAAATCAACAGAAAAAAAAGGTGACAATAAACACTCACATCGCAATAAGCTTGTTAGATGTTTCATTTTAAAGCCCCGCCGTAACCTCACAATCGATCGCCATCGTCGAGGGTCTCGGAATCAATTTGTTCTTCGAAATCCTTAGAATTATCCTGTGGCAAAAGTTTCCAACTCAATTATCTACAAACTGGCCTATTAACGTCTTTATCAAAGGCCTTTGATAGGAACGTCACAGAGCGCGGTCTTCATAAACGATTAACGACAAAAGAACAAGAATTTCTAATAATATATTCTCAGTTTATTTTGTCGATCCTGTCTGAGCACGGCTCATTGGCAACCAATCCTCCGTGTCTCCTACATTCCTGCATACAGAATAAGTTATAACTCACCATCAGACGTTATCTGATAAACCGTCTATAAATGCTGAAGTTGAACTTGACAATTCATTCCCAAACTTCCAAGTTCACGAAGTGTGAACAGTTTAAAGATATATAATATTTATGGAAGACAAAAATTTTCATCGGTTCAGGACCCTTAGGGTTTGTGACTTCTTAGAAATTATAGATGCTTATCGAGTTTTCGCTTTGAGTTCCGACACCGCTAACGAAGTTTAGTTTAGTACCTGTTTTTTTCGTCTACCGTATCGTCTACGTCAGTGGGCATCGGTTGTCATGATGTGAGAGGGAGATAGTGGATAATAGATGGCTACCGATGACTGTCAGCTAAGGTTTCGGTGTCACAAAGGTTCGATTTACGATTCAATGTTAGTGGGATGTCCTTGCAACAACGTATTCTTAGGTGACGTGCACTGATGGATCGTTAGTGGTTGCTACAGCGATGACAATTAAGAGATTAATCCTTTTTGAAATAGTTATTTGGTAACTCAGCTATTTGTAAAGGCTACTTCGTTTTTATGTAATTATTAAGAGTTTGGGTTGCCTATAAATGTTTTGCCTACTGTACAAACTTTGCCGGTCACACGGACAATAGATGATAAATGTTATCTCCATAATCCCTCGGAACCGCTGTTAACCATTTCCCCAACACATATGTCGCACGAGTTAACGCTCTTTTGTAACCGTATCAAAATTAAGATAATGGATAATGTCCGTCCAAATTTCTACTTTATTATTAGCCTCGTTCTACACCAGCTGTCGTGTTTTGTTATTTTTTGTCGAGTGGGCAGTGACCGGCCGTTATAGATTGGTGCGGTCCCATAAAAGCGAACAGGTAATGAGCTTCGAAATTGGTAATGACTATATAAATTTGATAGCAACGTACGTTTGATCCCTCAATTTGGAATTGTTTTATATCCAGAGAGCGTAGTTTGACTTGTGGATTTTAAAAGCTTGTCAAAAAACCCACGAGTCCAATATTTCAAGCTGCATCGTGTTCCCAGTCAGCTCAATCCGAGACATGGAAAAATAAGCTTTTTCCCAATATCCACATATTGTTAATGTTGCGCATTGTCAAAATGTTCGCAGCGTCGACAGATGTCATAACAGTGGCGTTGTTACCCACTGCTTGTTTGTTTTCTTTCGATACGAATTCCCGTAATGTCCCATCACGAATGGCTAAACGAGACCCAGCAAAAGATTTCCGTTAAAGAAACAAACAAATGTCACACAACATCTTCGTTTCAACGTCGAAGTTAAAAGTTTTCTGTTCACCTGTCGGTTTATTCTCTGTCATTGTCACATGCGCAGTATTAAGGAAAGGAGAAACATGACAACCCGTCCTCTCATTACGTTTCCAGTCATAACGCTGCTCGTTATATTTTATCCCTGGGAACAGTACGTACCATGTGCTCGTTTTCCGCAAATTTGTTCGCAAGTGTTGTACCACATCGAATTTCATTTGTTTAATTGGGCAGCCAAATATTTGTTCCGATTCTGTCGATGTCGTTAGTTCTGTTCTCGTTCTGTCAATACGTGCACGTCCACTAATAAAGGACAACTGGACATTGTGACTGTTACGCGATTCTGAATCCTATAACATCGTCTCGAAAGCTTAGTTTCGAATACGTACACAATATATCCAAATTCGTTGCTAGAATTCGAATGTGCAATTGGCAGGTTCTAATCAATTGAATGTGAGCTTCATAATGTTGTCTAATTACTGCAATACCACAATGTAATTATATTTTAACTGACGCCTTTGAGTTCAAAGCAAATTGTTCTATCTATGTGATTTCAATATCAATCATAGCGGCTTTAGTTATAGAGTTACTGAAAGGCTTTGTGAATCTCCGATCAATAGAAACTTAGTTTATGTGAACTCTATTTGAGCATAATGTCCTCGTTAAATTATGTACCAATATCAATTAGCAATGTTTAGATTAGGTGTACAGTGTTAGAATACAATGTAGTATTGATATTATTATTTCATTTATTGTTGCCAGATGGTAGAACTAGGGTAGTTCAATTGGGAGATACCACCCTTATAATTCTCCACTAACCAACTCTTGTATTTGCCAATTGTCAGATACTACCTGGCGATCATACTACCAGGCGATCATATTATGTTTAAGGAGTAGTAACGACCCTGTGGTCAATCAGATGGACTGCAGTCGTTTGTATAAAATTATTATCTGTTGCATAATCGTCTCCTTAATAGTGTAATATATTAATATTAACTTTACCGACTATAAATAAAGTTAATAAAATCTATTCATTGCAAAAAACTGTTACATAGTTCATATATTACAAAACAACAATGTCGAAGCAGAAAAGCAATGAGTCTATCTTTTCTATGAACTCAAATTATGTGTGAGTGTTTCTATGAACTGTGATTCTGTTCAAATGTACAATAGGTATCGTTACTTACGTTCTTTAGGAGGTAAAATCGGATCTAGGTCATGCATTGAGCAAATAACTCGGTGAATAGGCTGCTACATCTGATACACGGTCAAGCACTGCTGAATCAACATGATCGAGAGTGAAGCGATCTGTCCGAACACCACTTCAGTTGCGATTCTTGACCCCTTTATGTCGTAATAAGCTTCATAAGGGTTAACGAATTCATAAGTGTTATTATTTTTGCTACGACAGCCTATAACCTTAAACCTAATGTTAGTATAAAGAGTACGCAAAAATATTAAAATATTAAAGCAATTTAAAAATAAGTACTAAGAAGAGCACTAAGAGTTCTAAGAAGGAGCTTCTGAGGATTAAATAACATCTACAAAATTATATAATAGCTAAATAGAAAAGACCTAAAGTACCTTTATAGCAAATAACATATTTTGTAGCTTTATAAAAATTATAACTGAAAAATAAGTACTTATCACGTACAAACTCATTTGGTTAGCAATACGCTAACATTTTACTAAAACGTTGTTACTAAATTCTCAGTAAATTACAAATGTACTACAAAAACCTTTCTGCATTAGAATATGTAAAACTTAATTAGAATTCGCTAAGCTTGGTTTTAATTTAAATCAAGTCTTCCGATTCTCATCGTTATATAAATCTCTACTAAATTAACAGCTGAAATATACAATCCGGTTTATAACGAAAAGGACATTCATGAAATTTAGACGCTAGCCAAAACAATTATTCAACTCATCATTCAATCTAGCTGTTTCCACAAACTTGTGGCTCAACGTTGTACCAACAATAAATTATTTGTAAATAGACGAGCAGTTTCACAATAAATATCTGATCTAACACCGTCTTCCTGCCCACGCCCATAATTCAGGGAGAGTTATTGGTATAAATTAAATAAACATTTCAAGTGGGACATTTACAACGAATGTCGGAGTCACCGCGAAAATTATTTATAGAAATTGTCATACACTAGAAATGAGCTAAGTTAATTGGGTGCAGATCATAAAAACTTCGGAACGTGAACGAGGTATTTTTTTTATTTATATAATAACATCGTTTACCTTTTGCCAGCGCCCTAATAACTTACAGATATAAACATCGAGATTGCTTTTTATATACCACTTGGAAACCTTTTATTATGCACTGCACACAGTAACATCCAAAATCGTGTAGACACATTTGGTTCTATTCCCGAGTTGGAAGTTGCCTGGTTATCTCGCCGTGTAAACCAAATCACAACTACACGGAAAACGTCAAGTAAATGCCATGATGACTAATAAGAAAACACATGAAGAGGTTTTTACCAATCGTTACTTCCATTTTCCTAATTGATACATAGTTCAATCCGAAAAGCAGCAGGAAAACTTACTTAGTTCCATCACAGCGATTTCATATGAATAGATACCATTCAACCAGGTTGATTACTTAGTAAAAACTACGAAGAATCAAATAAAATTCACTCACAAATAACAAAATGAGGAAGCCATAAATGTTACTACAATTTCCGAACTAATAAAGAATTTATTATTTGATTATTGCTGCACTAAAGCCATTAGCAGCTTGAGTGGGTGTTAAATCTTTGTCTGATTCTCGTGTGGTTAGATAAACTCGAATGCGATAAAAAGAGTGATTTTATGATATTGAAATATCTAAAACATTATGCGTCTTGGGTGGTCAAGTAACTCGCTACACGTTTCTTGGTCTAATAAATTGATGTGTGCTTTACTCCAGCCGGTGCTTCTATTGTTTGTTTTCATATCATACCACGGAATACTCATTGCATCCACATCGACGGAAATACTTCAACTGTTATCTAAAGAGCTATCTGTAATTCTTGTTTATACATATGTTCCCAGATTTTAACTATCTCCTTTCGTATTTTAGGTTTCCTATCAAGAATAGATAACTATGTATTTCAGATAAGCATTAGGCTTGTCTTTTACAATCCTTAATATTTATATACGTACTATATATTGTCTTTAAAGTAGGCTTTTTAAACAATATACTATCTGTCATCGTTGTGCATTGGTAAAATAATAAAGAAAGACGCAGTAAGGGAAAATATATATCGTGTGCGAAAAAGTCATAATAGATATTTTTAACAGAATACAAAAAACAAACAAAAGTTTTTAGTTCTTTATTTAATTGATATGGTCTTTTTATAAGCGTTTTAATTTGATAATCCCCTTTTTTTCTATGTATCCTGTGTTACTACCACAATTCTGACGAATCCAAAGACACCTCATGTGTCAACAAAGGTCCGACCGTTTCGACTGTAAGGCGTGCCAAAGAAATGGACATACATACATGCATACACTCGAAAAGCATCACCCTCCTGACGTAGTCGGGTAAACATATAATGACATCGATCGTTACAGACTTGAAAAAAGGAAAGGAAATAATGGAATTGTAATTCAATTAGCCATATATTTATAACGGTAAGAAAGCCATACCTTTCGAGCTTCTCAGAACCAAAAGCTGTGTATGTCTCCGTCCGAATTCCGTCGACTCGACGTGATATTTCATCTCCCCGACATCTGTCAAGTCGAACATGATCAACTTTGTCGTTGGCTTCTCGAGTCTTCGTCTTGCGTCCACGTTTGCGTCGTGCGTTGATTGCGACTCAAATATTAATTGATTTAAAATCTTTGTACTTATAATCATCTGAATATATTTATTATATTTTAACTAAAGAATTAATCTAAAGAATTAACAATTGCATATAATACTCATATATATCTTACATTACTTATTTGTATTTGTATTGTAATGGAGTCGTATCAAAATAATTATTATTCATCTTTAGTAAATGGTTGGAGTCAAAACTGGTCTTATTTACTTACTTAATAAAAAAAACAAATATGACATAATATTAAGCCGATCCCCTAAATTATATATACCCCTAAATGTAATGATTTAGCTTTCTGCTCCAAAATTTAAAGCAATATCGCATGGCGCAGCCGCAAGCCGCAGCGTTTACTAAGAACTCCTACATCTACACCATTATTAATTTCTGTCTGCTCCCGCTTATTGGTTGTGATTGGTTTATTTCCGTGGCAACTTTTTTTTACTTCCGTAGATAACTAAAATAGGTCGCGCCGATTTAGTTTACTCGTTTTATTTTATGTTTACGACTTTCCAGGAGATTATCTTAATATGCTTGTTTAGATGCTTGTAATATTTTTACAAGAATGTTATATTAGAAACGTTTATTTAGTTATATGTTGTAAAAAATTGTGCATGTACTAAACTTCCCAAAGTCAAAGGTACTAACTTTAGTCTGTGGGGCATTATATTTACACTGTCAAAGAATATACGTCCTTCCTAAACATTGGGGAATGAATTCGATAAATAAAAACGCATTTATGTCGAATGCAATGGTAGTAGAGAAGCGTAGAGAGCAAAAGTGTTTTTATATTGATGACGTTGATAAACTGTCAGCATCGATAGGAAACCAATAGTTCATTACCGAAATGTATTCATAACGCTATCCGTTACACACATTGATGTATTCGACGTAGATAATGTATTGACAGCAGCAATTTGTTTTTTCGTCTCTCTATTTGTTCACCAATAAATCTTTTGTCGCGTTATTAATGGAAACGGTATTATGTTACTTATCGAGCCCACTGATTTCGATATAGAAATGATCAATGAAACTTATACTGTAGGAGTCAATGAAATTCTATGACCACGACAACAAGAACATAAATAAGAATATAGACACTATGTCAGGTTATTACCGTATAAAACACTTCAAAATATAATAAGAAACAGTTTTACAGGTACAAATTTTATATTAGTTTCTTTATTGAGGTAAATAGATTTACTTATAAATCATTTTCATTGAAATAACTTAATGTTTTGAGCATAAAAAATGCTTTGTTCCTAGCATTGCAACTAGACATATGCGTTTTATAGTTTTCCAAGTCTCCAAAATCCATCTTACAGATCTATAAAATCTACATATAAAATTACATGGATTGTATTGTATGGTTAGAATTAAGCTATTTTGAATTTTAATATTGATTTAAACCAAAGCAAGTTTAGAAAAAACAACACTAACGTAGTTTATAACCTGTTTATTAACTATTACTGTCACAGTCGTTGGTAATAGGAGATTGAAAAATTGAGCCATTTCTTTGTATTACCTCTAAGCTCTTTATGCAGTTTTCGAAGAAGTCCATAATGACAGAAATTTCAAAGTGTTCGTTATTTCAGACGGGAAGAAAAATGTAAAATACATACAATAAATTTATTTTATATCACAAGGCATCATTCGGATTGAAATAAAAGATTTCACAATACCGATACTGTCTTTCAAGACATCAAAAGTTTCGTAACGACGGAGTGAAAGCGACAAAACAATTAAGTTCTTAACGAAAAAGTTGGAAACTCGACAGCTTAATACAAAGAAAATCACTTAGGGACTCAAGAAGTGTAGAATTGTGAGATTTTTTGCGGTAGCAAGAACATGAGTGTGATACAAATGTATCGGATTGATGCCAATGTTTTTGTCGTTCGTTGTCGTTGGAGCAAAAACGTCTGTTGTTCGGCTGTCGGTGGTTTTTGCTTCGCTGACAAGTTACTTCGTACCAGCTTCATCTTGTGAATAATTACCTCATTATTTGTCTTGCGAGGCTTATTTGCTGAGTAATTATTATCGATTGCTTCTCAATATTGCTATATACAAATTGATAAATGAATGCTAGAACAATAATAGCGGGAGTCATTTCGCGTCCAACTTGCAAAATGATATCGGTAGTTGTAGTGAAATGGTATTGCAGTCACTTTAAATTAGTTTACAAATAACTATTTATTAGATTTATTTTGATTTAACATATTTACGTTATCTTAGGATTAAGCTTCCATTTCAATCATTTCATACAAAATTAATAGAAATTCTAAATTGTACTTGTAGTACAATTATGAATTTTGGGTACGTTTCTGGCAAAACCTGCGTTTCCAATTTAATCAATTATTACATTCATATGGTAAACAATATTTTACTCTTCATCTTCTTAAATTTCTCAAATCTGCTACAGACAAATACTGCAATTTAAAATTCTTGAGCTAAGAAAATGCAAACTCTATGCTCGTTATAACAAGCAACTGAACATGATATCTAAGAACGTAAGAGAGATAATGCACTATATTATTCAACTATTTTAAAAGATATAGAAATACAGACAAATTTAAAATGGCAATCATTAAGCAATAACAAGCTGTCGGGTCAGACAAGATGTTATTAAATAATTAAAGTTATAATAAATGCTAAAAATCAATATTGAATGATATCCATGAAGTGGTAGAATTGTATTATTATTTATTTTTCAAGATTTTTTTAAGAAAAAGAGAAAATTACGTACATAAAGTTCAACTAATTTGAATATACATAGTAATTATATCAGTATTTGATAAGTGAGTATCTGTACAAAACAAAGCATGGTAAATTAAACATTACTCAGTCAAATTTTATACCGGTAGTGTGATAGATACTTGCATCATTCTGACGAATCCAATGACACCTCATATGTCAAAAACCGTCCAGCCATTTGGGTTGTAGAGCTTGCCAAAGAAATAGCTATACATACATTCATACGCTCGAAAATCATTACTCGAAAACAGAATAAACCATGATGCAAGAACGAAAGAGTCATTTCCACATATACTTATTACTACTACTATTACACTAATAAAATATCAATATTAAAAATGCGATAAGGTCAAACAATTACATAAAGAAATATATACAGTTATATAAAGAATCACAAGGTCCAACCATGTTACCTTTTACAAGTCGAATTGTGAAAAAGCCTCTTTATGCGAAGTGTCGACTAACGGCTTCTCGAATCGCAAAATAGCTACATTCGGAGCTCTATTTTCCAAAAGGCTAAAAAGAATTTCTTTACGAAGCGACAGAGGAAAACCTTTAAAAATATCCTGTACTCGTATGCAGGTAGTGTTACGTATCGATATGTCGAGCTCCGTTCGGCATTCTTTGTGTCGTAGTTTTAACTTTTTTTTTATTTTCATGCTAGTGCCATATACTTGCTACTGATTTACATATACTGAGATGTCGTATAAGTATTTGTATTCTTTACGATGTCACTTTGATCTTAATAAAAAGCTTCTGATACTTGTATTAAATTACATTCTTCGGATTTAAGAGTTTTTTTTTTATTTTGTATAAGAAATATGGAAAATTGCTTTTTGTACAAAATACGAAACTCTTTTATAAATATAATGTAAGCAAAGTGTAAACATCAAGTTAGTAATTTAGATTTGCAACTGAGATCAAAAGTGGGTAATTTCTTTATCCACGGTTCCTCTAGCTCTGTCAAAGCTGTCCCCCTTTTAGCAAATTACGCCATAAATCTACCTCCAAAATTGCGTTGCAGTGAACTTTGTTAAAGCGGGAGCGAAAAAGTAAAAATCCGTCCTTTCTGTAATTGGCCCTCATCCAAATTAGTCGGGGGACGTCTTAAAGCATAATATCTTTCATAATCTTAACGAAATATATTGAGGGGATGAAACAACGAAATGAACTGTCAACTGGGACGTCCAAATCCAATTACATATAGTCCATTGTTGCACCACGAAAGATTGAATAGAACCGAGTTAAATGAGAAAACAATAGATCAATATGAGTGGAGATAGAAGAATATTAATAACAACTAAAAACTATAAAATTGGCTCTAAATGAGTAGTCATGTCAAAGTCTGTCTTTTTATGGCGAAGAACATTTATCATATTTAATGTAACAGGTTTTAAAATAGTATATCCTTAAAGTAATCCGGTATTTTTTTTTACGAACAAATGATAACAAAAACACGACTATGCTCCGAGGACTAGTTAGTCCCTTGAGAACTGCTCGAACAAACAAGGTATTCCCGTTTTCCCTATAGTAGCTATCATCTTTCCCACATGGGAGGTGAATAGCCATTTGTATAGGAAGTTTTCATGCCGACGTCGCTGAAATTTCCCATACTATTACTATTTTCGTAAAAAATATATTTATCCTTTTATTGATGTTAGTAGGACAGGCGGTTAAAGCTAACAAACGCGAGGATTTAAATTAACCTCCGTTTCGAGATACCTATCGCTGGATTTGGCGGTGTATAAGGGCTTTGTTGTGAATTCGTTTTCGCTGTTTGCGGATTGTGAAAAGGTTATCTTTGGCGAACCGTGAGTTAGAAGTGGCAGGACAAAATTTACCGCAAATTTTGTTTAAAGGATGTTTTACGCTCCCTTGAACAAACTCGTAAATTTTGTTTTGGCTTTTTTTACACCTCTTTTTATAAATATTGCCATGAATGCCATTCTTTTGCTGTTCCGTCTTCAGTGGTGCGTACACACTAACGAATCTCCAATAAACAATAAGAAAATAATATAAATTACTATGAGTTGATTTAGAAATAAATCATTTCTCTTAGTCGTACAAGTTTCTTTATATTTTATCTGTCGAAGAACCAAATGTAGAAATAGTTTTTTTCATTATTAATATTTCTCAATGTGCTTTTTAGATTAAGTGATTGATCTGATGAATGACCTGAAACAGGTTTTCATAGAAAGTAAGGGTAATTTGTTCATTGACAAGATGTGACATAATCTATTTTTTATCCTTGGTTCTTGATATTACATGGGCATGTCGTAAACCGGTGAGTGTTTACTTTTGAATCATCATTATTATTATACTCAGTTTTTTGTAAGATCATTAAGTAGGTAGTTATTCAAGTACTCGACAATAAAGGCTGTCATGCTGATTGAGTTGTCAGAAATTATTACAATGACATTTTCGTAAAGTTAATATTTAAACAGAATTGCATGTTCATTAAGTATAATCAAAAAGCAATTATGTTCAGGAAGTGTGAAAATAAAGAGACGCTATAAGGATATAAAAACGCGAGGAAGGATTTAAAAAATAAAGAAAGAACAAAGTAAATTATGATTTTGTTGCATTCGATAAGGTACATTATTTGATAACTTCTTGCACAAAAACATCATCTTTGTACCACAAACTTCTTGTCAAACACAAATACCATATACATGTAGGTCATATCTAAAAAAAAATCAGACAACGAAAAAGAGCTCAAAGGATGATTGGTTAGAAAAAGCTAACTTATATAAAATTATTATACTGAATTATTACTAAGCTGAAACCATGAATACCGAACCATAAAATTATTTACGATAAAAATAAACCAAAGCCATCCAAAGTAGCTAATGAGACTGACAGCGATCTTAGTTGCTTTTATTACAGCTCTGCTCTTTCATTTACCGATGTTTGTCACGTGATCCCTAGCCCTAGGAGCATAAGATTAAAAATAAATTACATTTAGCGCCATCATGAAATGCAGATCAACTTTTGTACGTTCACAACTTTAGCTTCACTGTAAGTAATTACCAACTTTGTTTTCAGTTAGGGAAACCAAAGTTTCATTAGTTTCATTTCATTTATATGATTCAGAGAAAACTTCGAAGCTTATTACTTTCCATGTTTTTGTTTTGTTTTATAGACTGTTTACATGTTGAATAACCGCGGTAACTACGACTCAATTTTATTTACGCTTAGCGATTTTAAAAGAAACGAAGAGGTGTGGGTATAACGTTTTTTCCCAGATAATTAGCTCGTATTTATTTGAATATGTCGGAAATAGTAGAGTAAAATTTATTCAATTGGTATAGACATGGTTTATTCATGGATATGGTAAAATCATATCGCTAAAGTTTATTTGAAAATTTTATCGGGTTTTAAACGACAGAGCTATATTATACTAAACGATTATTAATACATACTACACTAGATATACGATGAGTACATACTTATATCATTTACGTAATAAATTAAAAGAGACCTAGTATATTCGACGTGAAAGTAGGAACTGGTTATTCAATAGTAATCAAAAGTGGACTATTAAAAAAAATAGTTATTAAAACTATTCTTAAAAGAATCAAAAATAGTAGTCAACTATATAGACGCTACAAAACTATATATATCCAACATCAACCAGTACCCAGAAATTCGTGAAGAAGGCAAACAAAAGGACTAATCAATCAATCCTGATCAATCAGACCCAGGATAGACGAACGGTGACAAATGGCACGGTAATTGCCACGATGGTAGCAAGAACAAAGATATTTTTTTTGGGAGACAAAAATCGGATCCGTCCGAATAACTCCACGATTGATGACCTGTTGAGGACTAACGAACGAATGTTCCGAACTCTTGATTACCGTAGAGTAGGTAGGGTTTGCAGCGTTTTTAATTCTGCTTGACCCCGTTTTGTTTTTGGTTTTATTCGCTTGCAACTTTGAAACGCGGATGCACTATACAAATTTAGTTTTCCTTTTTGGAAACCTAGGCGTATCTAGTTTCTAAATACAAATCTGCGACTTTAATCCTAATTTTTCTATTTTTGAACTTTCCGTTTTGTAAACTTTCCGTTCTATAAGTGTATTTGTTTGTATTTTACAGAAATTTAAATCAAATATTTAAATAAAAAATGGCATTCTGAGTGATAATCGCTCGTTGTTAATTTTAATTTTATTTTTCATTTACAAAACCTATATCTATGAAATATTTTTATTTGTTATATACTACGTTTTAATTTTTTTTTGTTTTCCAAATCTCTTTTTTATTTTCTATTTTTACGAATTGTAAAATCTCTGTCACTCCATACTCTGTATCAGGTGCAGCATCCTTATTCAAACCATCCCAGCTTTCCTCAATCCGAGCGACCTCGGGAAAAACTGCCAAGATTTACGAGCTGCGATACTTTAGGAAAAAGTTGCGCTTAACGTTTGATACTCGTGGTATGTTGATGGACGTTTCTCGATCTGAAAGCCGTTTTGTTAAAGGTTACGCACGTTACTTTGTTACTAACTGCTCCGTTTTTATCGCATTAGGTTTTTGTCTTCGCAGTCAGTTTATCTTCTTCAGTGGGGCTTGTGTTGAAGACTTTTTGGAAATCAGTGACGTTGTCAGCCTTTAGGCGTCTTTGAAGATCATTATGATCATCATGAATAAGGAAATAGGGTTTAAAGTCTTTCGGTCGTTCGTTAGAGTCAACTAACTAAGCTAAGTACTTGACTTGGCATTCAATAGTAGATGTAGTGGATGTAAGTATTTATGCAGATTTGTATGACTATTCAATTACTAAGTAAAGCCTTAATGGTTCATCAGTTGACTTTGAGTGCAGCTTTTAGTCACTAACAAGGAGAGAGGCATAATATTTGTCTGTATGCATACCTACCGTACAAAACAAATTTATGGTTGTCAATCAGATTTACTGAAAAATGTATTTTTAGAAGACACAAGAGGAATACAATTATTTATCAATGTTATACCCAAAATAGCCGTAAAACCAATACTAATAAAAATTCACTGTCCACGCCGTTCTAAATGAATACCCATACAATTCGATATATCCTCCTACTCAGTCACGCGTACAAAATTTAATATCACCCATCTCTGTCGCACCTCTGTACAAATAAACGCTACCATTGTTACAAATCTCACTTTTTATCGACGTCAAAATCACGATCGCTATCACGATATTTAGTGAACGTACGTGCGTTGAAAATCTGTAACATTTTAACAGGCGATGTGGTTGATGTCGCAATTCAGAACGGGCTTTGAACTGTTGAAAAAAGTCACTTTTTTCTCGTCCCCATGTTGGTATTTCTTGGTAATAAAAACCGTAAAAAGTAAAAATGTGGTGTTTTTAAACGCGTTCGATTATATCTGCCATCAATCGTATTCGAGTTAAAATGTTAGATTGCTATGCAAAAACTAAATGGGGATTTTAATTGCAGTCCGCAAAAAGCGTGCTGATGTTGAAAAGAGGTGCAAATATTTTCGTCAAAATCTTCGTTATTCAAAGTATTTAGTAAAATATTATGAATAATTACGTACAACTTATAATAAATGATGGTAATTTGTCATATTTTGTATGCAAGAGATTTTTGTAAGACAAGCGATAAGGCGGGCTGGGCTCCCTATTGGAAATTGGTCACGGTCACCGATAAAAGTAGCAAACGAGTGTGCAGTCCACGTGATGGTTACTGGCGCCCATAGACATTGTGATTAACCCTATGTCCGATTGAATATTACTTGAGGTTGATTATGCTTTGCTGTTTCTAAGGGCTAAGATATTGAGAGATCAGAGAGGATTATGAGAAGGTGTAAAGGTTTTGAGACGTCTTTAAGTTATTATTTGATACTTCGAGGCCATTATACCTTATCAAATGTCATAAGTAATGAACGCAAGGAAAATATTTATTAGTAAGTATATCCAGATTTACTGAAATTATTTATATGGAACAAAAAGCTTATAACATTACATGTAGCTCATACGGATAGCAGACAAAATAAATAAGATATTTAAAACACTATTCTAGAATAGGATTTGCTCGCGACCTCGTCCGCGTAGAAGTCGAAATCACCTTGGGGGTAGAATTTCGAAAAATCCTTTCTTAGTGCCCACTTAGATCATGAAAGGAACCCCTTACCAAATTTCAAGTTTCTAGGTACAATAATTTCGGCTGTGCGTTGATATGTCAATTAATCTGTTTTGCCTCTTATATATATATATAGATTTTAAGAATAATTCATTCAACAAAGTACTAAGACTAGTCTAAGTTAATTTGCATTACAGGTTAGCATAGAAAATAAAATCGAGGTAGTAACTTGCAAATTCCGCATTATCCGTGTCGATACGAATTGACAATGCTAACGATAAACATGGGAAGTGTCGTCTACATCTACTCGAACTGTGAAACAGGTACTGAATAGACAATGTTTTATAGGCTTTATCTATTATACGTATATATTTCTTGTACAATATATTTATAGGCCTTATCTTCTTTTATACATATATATTTCTTTATACATATATATTTACGGTTGATCTGAGGTCGGGAAGTGGGGGGAGTGGGGGTTTAAGAGTAAAAAAACAATTTATCTCGATTTCCGGCAAAAATACAAGTCCTATAGAAAAAAATTGTAACTAATAAAAAGATCTACAACATTTGTATTTGCACTTTTTCACATAACCTCCTCCTAACCATACTACATTATTTTTTACATTTTTTACCATTTTTAAAGGCTTTAGCACTGGTCTAAGTTCTTACTACTGCAAATAACGTTTTAAGTTTTGTTAGAACAATATATTTTCCATCCTTCTGTGTACTTTTCTTGCGCTCATTATAATATGAACATCTGCGTACTTTAATAATCTGTCTGCTGGTTATTAAATCTAATTCGCTTTGCAAAATTCTCTTAGAACCTTGTCTATTACAAATAAAATAATTTTAAGCTGATATACTAAGCTTGTATTTTATTATCTTGTTCTTCGTTTACTTAAATAGCATTATCACAAATCAAAAAATATAAAAAGATACACAAATTGCTTATTTAGATATATATATCTTTGCCAGGCGGTAGAAGTCGTTTCGTTTGGCTGGGGAGGTACCACCGCCACCCTCACGGAGGATCCGTGAAGCAATTATTGTGTCTCGATTTAAAGAGGCGAAAATCCTAGCGCTCAGGTGTAGCAACGCATCTGTGATCAAACTTAGGTATGGTTTAATTGTGCTTGGGATGATTACTGATGTCCATGAGCGGTAGTAGTGACCACTTACCATCAGGTGGGCTGCATGCTCGTTTGCTACCTTTATACGGTAAAAAACAACATTTTAAACACAAAACTCCTATATTTGTTACGAGTGTGGTATATAAAACTATAAACAAACTGTCAAATTTACGAAGTACGTGACCGTATAATATTTCTAAAGAGAATTTTGTATTTTTATTTAATTCTCAAGTTCTAACACGTATTTGCAGCTCAGAACAGTTACAGTTCGAGGTTACATCCATTCTAGATTCTCTTATTGCGTCGCATGTTATTAGACTCGAGATCCACAAAGGCATTTGTCGAGTTTTGTCATTCATGTCACGATATCAAAGACACGGCGATTGTTTATTTCATTATTTTGTCACTTGTCTTGCTGTCTGCGTTTGTTGGATAAATTATCTCCGCGAAAGTTGATTTGTCGAGCTTCTGGGTGGCAATACTTACCTCATACTTAAGCCAATTAATTGACAAGTGATTCTAGATACTTCCATCTAACATTGTGTTCTGTAACCATGAATGCATTTTTTTATACTATAAGGATAGCAAACGATTACATCCACCCGATGTAAACGTTTATTGGTCTGGATGGTCATTGCCGTCCATGGACAGTAGTAATCATTCCCAATCACGATTTTATCGCAGCTCGTCAAAAGGTACTTTTGTCTGAGGAAAAGGTACGTAGCTACTCCTAAAGTCTAAGATGTTCGCCTCTTTTATATGTATAGCCGGCAACCACGCCTCTCTAAACCAAAACGCAAAAATTGTTTTACGGAGGATTATGATGAGGACAGGTGGCGGTAGTACCTTCCCGGTCGAACTACGCGAATTCTTCCACCAGGCACTTACATACAGTGTTTTGCACTAAATATGCAACTGATGGCTATGGGTTTTTATGTGTGTATCAGAGTTTGTTATCAAATCCGTCAGTGAGTTTTGCCTAATATCCATAGCATTATAGCAATTAATCAAATGACTCTTCAACTCGCCGCTCAAAACAGCCGATCATTCAGCTACCAATTTGTCGGTCCCATCGACCGGTGCCAATTATGAGAATTAAACGCTGCAACCAATTTACTTACCCGCTTGAAGTGCACAATAAATTAAAGGAGAGCTAAAATATAGCCGCAGGCGCCAATTTCCATCTCTTCGTCTATAAATATGGAAAGCGCTTCTGTACATTTTATTTCAGCGTTTGTTACCTTGTTAACATGTTCGCAGTTTATTCGGTGGGAGAGTGATTGTAAATTTCCTTTTCCGAGCTTTATTACGCCATTATTTTATATGCGCTCTTTTCTTTGGAGTGTCGGTTTTAGAGTGTCTGCGATGTTAGAAAGACGTGCATTATTTTATATTTTTATTTCGTAGTTGGATATTGTGAGTGTGCTTTGTGTTATGACTTGCTTTAGATTTGAAGCAGCGTGTTATTAAATTATCGTGAAGTATTATCAGAATCAACATTTATATGATATTAATAAAATATTCTCCTCGTAATGTAATATTACATTCATTATTAATGTAATATCAACATCGATGTATATATTCTCTTTTGTTAAGCATTCGAAATATACATACTTTGTTGGTGTTTCAAGAACTAAGATCCTCCCAGAATGCGATGGTAAATAAATTCTTTTACTTGATAAATATCTGTAATTACCATAAATCGATTAGATTCCAGTTTGCAGACATCACAAATCATTGCTGGCCCTGAACCAATTTTAAACGTTTTGTTTAAGTGATGTGTCTGTACTTTACGTGAAATACAGCGCTGCTAACTATGATACTTAGAGTATTTGTACGTAAATTAATCTGTTCAGTTTACATTTTCTATCTGTATCCAAAATCACAAATATTTTTAAACTCCTAACGACGCTAAATTGTCAAAAACACTGATTTTAATTTCATCGTAGTACTGTCTTCTAAATCGTTTTTTCTACCAAGACTCTGTCACTTCTTCATACCCGGGTTATAATTAGCCTGACATTTATTTTAACGATATAGGTTCACTATAAACGCGCTTTTTCCACGGGATCATTAAGCCGCTAACGTGTCAGGCGGTTGGCATAAAAACCGAAGTTGACACAGGCCTATTTCCATTCATGTTTATGTCTCGAGACTCCCCGTGCGTCGCGCTCAGTTTTATTGACAACATAAATACAGCGACCGTGGGCTAGGAATGTAGCTAGACTCTGCATTTTTAAAATAGTCCTAATAGCGGCAGCGCCAATCAGAAATGATCAAATATTTGTTTATATTTCTCTTGTGTCTTTTCGTAACTTACTTTTATATATTTTCACAGTTATAGTAAATAAACTTTAAATGTATTTATTAGTTTTTCAAAATTCAATTGTGCGAATAATTGAAATAAAAGCTTTGTGTATTAGTACACGTAGCATGTAACAAATATATTCATTAACATATAACATATAATTTATTTATGACTGTTTAATAGTCTCATTATTATCATGTAACATTTTAACCGGCATTTGAAGCAGCAAGTGATAGTTTTTGCGATCGTATCCATTAAATTCCCATATTCCACAACAGAAACTTACCATCATCGAACTAGCCAAGTTCAACTCTCAAAATCTCGTTATGCAAAACCTCTTGTATCCGGAATTCGAGTTTGAAATTTGTTCGAGCACGTGCCCCAATTTTAATTACAATGATATGCACTCACGTACTGAAATCAGATTCAGAATTCAAATCGAACCACGTGCTCGCAATTACGGCAACTGTGGTGGTTTCAAAATCATACCTAAAGTAGTGTGCATATCTAATTTCCTTGTAAAATTCTTTTCCTTGTTTATTCTATTCATTGATTTATTTTCCGACGATAAAATTTAACTTTACTCAAACTACTGTTACTCTGTAATCGGGTTATTTTTATAGCTATTACTTGTTGATTTTAAGACACGCCTTAATGTCTTATTTATTAATTAACATTCTTTTTTGTTTCATTTTCGTTTCTATCGTTTTTCGTATCTAAAATTGACTTAATACATTTAGATACAGAAATATACACATTATGACAGCAATATTATTTTAACTACACCTTTTCAAGTATTCTGTACAAAATATGCTTGTCGTCAACTTTAGTAACTTTGTTAAAAAGACATATTCAGATCTAAATGACAATTAAGAACAAAATGAACTCACATTCATCTGTGTACCAACATCTCGTGCCTTATTAGCATCGGGACCTGTTCTAATAGCATCTAGAGTCTGCGAGCACGTACGGGGTTCCTTGTAAATTGGCGTCGTTTGATATCTTAATTAAGTCTCCTCAGTTTTTAGACCGGCATCACGGTTGTGTCGTGAGTCTATAATATATCTATATGTCTACCATCCATTTATAACTTGATTCATCTCTGTGAACAGGTTTGCGATAAGCTATAAACGATTTTTTTTATTAAAAAATTAATAATTTCATTATAGTAGACCGCATGCTCAAATAAAATAGCAGTCTTGGTGGGTGTCATTGGATTAGACTAAGGTATTGTCTTAATTATGTTTTACATACATACGGTGGCCCTTAACATTTATGTATATTGAGTTTGCCAGTTTCTAATACATGTGATTTTATAAAATTACTTTTCCATTGCTGTTATTAATTTATATCCTTGCTTGATAACGATGTAACAAATTTATTCACTACTAATCTTTGTTTATTTATGGCCTTTAATATAAGAACGGTGTTTTAAGATTTATAATGAATGTTTAGATAATTTATTTGTTAATCCAAACGTTATTTATGAATAAATAGAATGTTAATTAAAAGTATAATTTACAGAATGCTTTAACTATGACTGATAATTTAAATATTATAAGAAGGAATTAACTTAGGTGTGGTAAATACCTAGGTACTATCAAGACCAACACAAGATTCACACGAAGAACAAACAAACGTTGAAGATACGAGTTAAGCAAATAAATTCGCGTCATGTAATCTAGTCAACGTTGTGGACAGGGAACATATGTAAATATGCGAAGTTGGTAGAAAAAGTTCTTAGAGACTAATTTAGATAGCACATGCATCTGATATGTTAGCTTAGAGCGTGATAGCACTTAATTTCCTTAACAAGCACGCTATCTTGACTTTCTTAGACAATTTACTAGGCAGATGCAGGAGAGAACAAAGTCGAGAAGTTTATATTTTCTGTATTTATTATCATATCTATTATGCCGATTACTGTAGTGCTTTATAAGTTACAAAATACTACTGCTACTACTACTGCTAATACTAAATTTGATGGAGTTTAAAATTTGATTAAGTAGGATTTATGTCATTTAGTACAGAGTAATTGAAATCATCGGATTTCCAAAACATACACACACATCGATACTATTTTAAGTTTTTTTTTTAATGTTTTAAAGAATTTATTCTCAAAAAAGACAATCGTCACTTACATGAGAACATAACTTAAATAATTACATTTAAAGAGTTTTTAATATTAATTTGAACATAGTTTTAGTTTTATGTACAGTTATTTTCTATTCATATTTACACGAGTCATCTCAAACTGACTGTGGCTAGAAAAGCTTAGTAAGTCAGTAGTTAGTAGGTAATGTGGTTGTATATAATAAATATGTCTAATACGCCAATTAGATGTATTACTAAAACATGTTAACAACAACAATGTAAAAATTAACAACGTGTAAAAGAACCACGGAGTAAAAAAAGAAAAATGTAACGCAATTTGAAAGGTGAAACAAAAAATGGAGTCAATTATAATATTCCCCACGTCCACACAATCTGTAGTGAGACGGAAGTGCGGTACCAGCTTTTAGACGAGAATATAATTAAGAGCGATGCGCCAGTCACAAGGTTTAATTGTCACTGAGGAACAAAGCGAGCTGACAACAGTTACCAGTGTTGCCGTTTAAATTCATGTTTCTTACGAGTGGCTCTTTTTATGTTAGGAAAATGTGGGTTAGCTTACTTCACTTGTAATATGTGTGTATTTTATAGGATGTTGTTGTGTTGTGTTTTATTTATGTCCATAATATTCCTCTTTATTATGAGACTAGTTTATTTCAAGAGCATGGTAATCTTCCCAGCATACTCCCCTGCATAATCACTCCCAAATATCAAATATGATTTGAACAGGGAAGCATTTGATGCCCCAAGTGGCAATGATTTTCATTATGTATTTTATTTTTATTCTAAACTAGTTGTGCCCGCGGCTCCGTCCGCTACCCCGTAGTCACCGTAATAGCTACTCTTCCTTTTAAAAGGTGAATTTTTATAGCCTACCACCTAGCCGGGGATCATCTCGACAGATTAGAAAAGCTTGCATTTAAATCCGTTCAGCCATTTTTAGGTGACGCGCAGTCAAATAAATAGACAACGTTGAAACGTGTTCTGTTATCGGCTCTAAGTATACCCAGCCAACTATTAAAAATTTTAAATATCTTCCATGTACAAACTTTAGACCCTCTTTAGCTTTAATATAATAATAAAGTATATTCTAAATTTATATTTATTCTTTTCGTACGAAAAGGAGTGATTACCACACCGGAAAATGCACACGACCTCATTAGATAGAGTGACGTTTATGCGGGTGTCCTGTGTCTTCCGGGTACTAGTTACCTATGGTCGTGTGGAGTCATTGATTGAATGAAAATAAAAGTACCACTAAAAGTATTGGTGATATCGTTAATTACATTTATTTAATTTAAATAATAAAGATCCTCCGATTTTGAAAACTACAATTTCTAATGTGATAATTTGTTCATCTCTACTTATTGTATATCATGATATCCATAACTGTGACGATGTTGAAAATCTCCTTTTAACTGAAAGGTTACTAGTATTGAATTTACAAGAGTTAGAAGTAATTGAATCACTATGTTAGTGTGTGAAAAAAAGATTGGAAACAAAGTACATGCACGTTCGCCTTTTAGCTTTCGATCCCGCAATTCAGTATATTGAATCTGGCAACATTGTCAAGTGTCCCCCTAAAAGGGGGGAGGTTAGGCGTGCCATCGAATATTATCTTGGCAACCATGCCTCTTGGCAAATGGTTAGCATTGCTAGGCGTAACGAATTCGTCCATATTCCGTTTTTGTATTCAACCTATATTCGCAGATGAATGTTGAAAAAATTGGGTTACAGCCTTATGGCTTTTCGTTCGGTTATGAAGTGAGTGTTTTATTTCTTTTTTACGTATTTGGCTTCACTTTTATAGCTTCGTGAGTTAGCAGATTTAGAGTCAAGTTCAATTTAAATTGTGACATACTTTTTTTCTAAAAATTATCTGGTATAATGTGATTCTTTTATGTATTCCATTCTGTACTGATACATTTCTTATACATTATATTTACATACATTCGCTATTTAATTAGAAGTAAATTCATTTATATATTAAGAATTAATTATTCTTTTAATGTTTGCAGAGTTTCTTAACAATTAAAAATATTTCTTCGAGTAAGTTTGTTATTACTGGTAATAATTACTTACGTATTTCATTTTATTAATTCTCTGTAGTCTAAATATCAGGAGAAAGTTGTCCAGAATCAACATAAGAGTACTCAATTAGTCATAAAGTGGACAAATAAATACTTTCTTAAAACCTTTTAGGAAAAATCAATCTATAGCTTCCTCCGCATTACGCATTGTACACATGAACGTTTTAGCGGACGGATGTCGTGTTGTTTGTGTTAGCATTAGCGTCCGGCTAATGGCCGCGGTAGCCTTGTTCTTATCCCAGATGACCATTGCTTGCTTTTGTATATTTACGATTCTGT
>DWNR01000056.1:0-29084 GCA_018250455.1 Polygonus leo | reverse complement strand
CGAAGTTATGTCGGAAAGTTTGCATGTTACCCATTGCAGGTTGAGGAATTCCATGATATATCTTCTGAGTTGAAGGTAAATAATTATGAAAAAAAAAAAATGGGACCAAATTGGGACAAAAGACCTACCTAACAAAAAAAGAATTATCAAAATGGACCTTCTCTGTAAAAAGTTATGCATGGTCATACATAAAAATAAAAAACCGTTTAACAATATATACACGTCGACTTGAGAACCTCCTCTTTTCTTTGAAGTCGGTTAAAAATTAGAAGTGCGTGCTGGGATTCTACACTAAGCGGACTAGGCTATCACTGCTTTGATTGAATTTCACACATTTCTTTTAGAAAATATGCATAAGTTTGTTTGTGCAAAATTTCACTTATCAAAGACCCTCAATTGTTTTCGTTGATCATAAACCCCTTTTAAGACATTGTCGATCTCTCGGGACCTTTATCACTATTAATTTAAACAGTCATTTTATTTCCTTAAAAGTCTTACGCAAATTCTCGAAGGACTTAAAGCTAGTAAATGTTATGAAGAGTTTTTAAATTCATAAATTTTCTCTCGATACTCCGTCAATATTGACGAGAAAATAATGAAATACGCATGTTAGATCAAAAGATCTCATTCGCATTCGACGATTTCCGTACCAACAGGTAGCATTGTGGATTTAGAACGTAATTTTATACGTAATTCTAGAAAAAACGTAGAAAATACCTCTATTGTAAAAAAGTGTTGTAGAGGCCATAAGTAAGCTTTACGGTCTAAGATTCGTTTGACAGTCGGACAAACGGAATTGCAACGAAGTCTACACGAACGAAGACAGACAATAAAATAAAATGATGAACCGGTTTGCGCTGTCACGTAAAGTACTTCAATCACATGAAAGTATCGTCAGACGCGACATGTCGTGCCACTTTGCTTGTTAATCATTTCTTGCGTCGTAATTCACTTATCAAAAATAATCCATAACTTTAAAGGAATAGAGTTTTTTTTTGTCTACGTGGTAATGAAAAGGAAAATTAACTTTAGGGTAGAGACGAAGCTTTAATTACAATATCAAAATCGAATGATATATCGAATGAAAGCAAGAACAAGGATGACTATGAAATGTTTGTAGTTGATGAAATTTAAGATTAAAAAATTACGTTTTTTTAATATACGTTTATTAAATGTTTTTACATACGTGTACGTTTGTTAAATATCTATATATATAAAAGGCATAACTGATTAACTGACTGACATATCAACGCGCAGCCGAAACTACTGTACATAGAAACTTGAAATTTGAAAGGGGTTCCTTTCATGATCTAAGTGAGCACTAAGAAAGGATTTTACGAAATTCTACCCCTAAAGAGTTTTCGACTTCTACGCGGACGAAGTCGCGACCAAAACCTAGTGTTTAATACAGTACATACCTATTAAATGTAATAAATAGATACTACATGTGGAAAACTTCTCCAAAATGAATTTACTACCCTTTGGGTAAGAAACCATAAAACGAATCTGAACTTTCAAGCGATTGCCTCGATTCCAACTCCAGTACTGTATATTAATCATTAAACTAAATTTAGTACTACGTTATCTCTGAATTAGTCACGTAAAATGCACTAATAAAGCGATGCATCAACCCTTAAAGCGTTTTTAATTACCGGTCATTTAGTAGCCAAGGTTGTCTAGTAGAAGTTTCAGGCATAAAAATGATAGTTGATGTTATTCTCATGGTGACAAAGTTATACGTAGTGTCCTATTTTGCGTATGAGTACTTTTGTGCAGTACCGTCTTTACTATAAGGGCAAACGGGGCCCGTGCCCAGGACTAAAACCTCGGAGGCCCCGAATGACCACTCACAAAAAGTTTATTTTTGTATTCTTAGGTATACTAACTAGTAACAAATAATTGGAATAATCAAGTTTTTAATAATTAATATCCAACGGGGCCCCCAATTTTTGTGTGCCCAAGGGCCCCGGCATAACAAAAAACGGTCCTGCTTTTGTGGTGGATAAAGAATATTTGATTTGATTGGTTTTATTACTATTTATATTTTATTTAGATTACTATTCATACATTAATTTATCATTGTTACTTTTACTTACTACTTCTTACCCAAAGGGTGCTAATGGGACCCTGTTGTTAAGACTTCGTTGTTCGTCGATGATATTTACTAAATTATTTTACTCTAAAAATATTCAGTGTTTATTATTCAACATTTAAATTTACGACGCTATCTGTAGGTTCGGTTTGGAACCCTTCTTGTCCAAGTTCTACCCACACTGACCGATTATTTAGCTTTGATAACCTTGATTTCTTCATTAACACTATTAATGCTATTTATTAATGTCTTCAATAAGTTGTGGTGTATATGGAGAATAAAGAATTTTTCCTATTGTGTTACCACGTTTCCTAGTTCCTAGTTCTTCAAAATAGTACTTTCAAAAATTACAAATTATAATAATAAATTATACATAAACATCCCCACAAATTATAAAAATAATGGGAAGAGAAATTCAATTATTCAACATAATGATACAAATATTAATTTTAACACAGTAAATTGTTAAACCCGTAATCGAATGAAAGATTATTAATAGTGTTATGTGGAATCAAAATTCGATAATTGAAAACAATTATAAATTCGGTTTAATAATGAATGAATGAATTCAGTTTAACCTATAGTTACTGTGAAGGGGTATGAAATTGCCTCCCTGGGTTATTCTACAATGGTGTCACGGAATGTCAAAAGAAGTGGATTTTACGAAGCGTGGTTCGCCGTGACCATGATATTTTTAAGTAGATCGATATTCTAAATTTACTTATCGCGAGTAACCATCCGTAATAATAATAAAAAACTGTAGAGTTTGTTTGGTTGCTTAAGCACGCTAATCTCAGGAACTACTGGTTCGAATTAAAAACAGAAAAATAGTGTTGGATAGCCTATTTATTGAGGAAGACTATAGGGTATATAACATTACGCTACAACTAATAGAAGCGAAGTATCAACGAAAAATGTTGTAAATACGGAGAAAATTTGACCCACTCTCCCTTATGTGAACCAAACAAAGTTACGCGGGTCAGCTAGTTACAATAAAATGTAAAATGGTAATCCGCGATGGTATGAGTATAAGATACTATGAGTTTAAAATCTTATTTCAAATTAAATATATAAACTTCTTCATGTAAGTTTTATGTATGTAAGTCATGTCTAGTAAATTATGAGTACAAAATTATCTTTTCATCCTAATAAGATATCAGATTTCATGGATCATAGGAGTCATAGTTCATTAATTTTGAAGACATTATTAGTAAAATACAGGATCTAAAAATCATATTATACACGATTTTATACATTTTTTATGTACCGTAAATTATAAGCAATTAGGAACAAATATTTAATTATGTTGAACAAAACATAGAACTTATTAACATTACAAAATGCTAAAACAAATAAACAATAAATAAATAAAAACAGAACTGACTACATTTAAGAATATGAGCAGAATGCAGGTACACTGAAAAGTAAAAAATAATTGTTATCTTTGAACTCGCTGCCAATTGTACAGAGAGATGTCTATGAAGCTATTTTTTTATTTTAATTTACTTTTCGATCATTCATTTTTGTTGTGAATGAGCTTCCTCTCGATGTATTCCCGGTGCGAAAAGAGCTCTCCTCCTAAGCCGGCGATGCATTGGCGCTACAAACGTCCATAGGCGACGGTGAGTACTTACCATCAGGTAGGCTACTTGGTATCTGGTAGCCTGGTAAAATATAATACCAATCCCGCAAATACATCCTTATCCCAATTGAGACGCGTTTGTACCTTCATTCTTTGAGCATGTAACATAACTATTGTGTATCATATTATAGACCGTTTTCAAGAGATAGGAAATGTTTTATAAATTCGAAATAGATTAACAAAATGAGTAGGTGTTGCAAAATCTAACTATTTAATAGTTCTGCGCACATTATAGCACAGCCGGGAGGGTATAAAAGGAGTAACTTAACTTGTCAGAGCATAGTCAAGTGGCTACCGAAGTTAGAGACGGTCTCGAAAGTGTTTTGCTCAGGAGACATCTTTTTAGTTGCCCCAGGACCTAAAGATTAGGTGAGTATTACAGCTATCCTACTAATATTATAAACGCGAAAGTTTGTATGGATGTTTGTTGCTCTTTCACGTAAAAACTACTGAATAGATTTTAATGAAACTTTACAATAATATAGCTTATACATCAGAATAAAACATAGGCATACAATTTTTTCATATTTTTTCTATGGCAGAACAGTGTTTGCGGGGTCAGCTAGTCTATTATAATATATTATTATATATTTCTTGCCTTCGTGTGTTAGTTGTTGAACTCCTCTCAAACGCCTGGATGGATTTTTATTAACTTTTTTGTGTGTCGTAAAGTTAATTCAAGAATGGTTTAGATTCACAATGCTATCCGAAAGTGGATAAGGGTGGACCATATGAAAAAAAAATCTTTAAATTATTTTATGATTCAGCATTAAGAAATACATACAACCACAAATTTTCTCCCTTCTACCACCAAACCATTTTTTATAGTCTTTATGGCAAAACGACGTTTGCTGGGTCAGCTAGTCTAATATATAAATATTTCGTAACACAGTGTTTGTTATCGAACTCCTTCGAAACGGCTTGACCGATTTTTATGATTTTTTTTTGTTAATATTTGGTAGGTCTGATACGTATTTTTTAATAGTCAATTTTTATTTTTTAACGATTACAGATGTAAAAATACAAATTTTCTCATTTCTTCATTAATAATTAAGTTATTATGTTAAATGCAATCCCAATTTTTTAATGCAATTTTATAATTTATATGGCAGAACAACGTTTGCCGGGTCAGCGAGTAGTTTTATAATTAAAGTTTATTTTAGAGAGATTCTGTATGTAGTAGTACAAACTTGATTATTAATGGATTATGGAACTGAGGACATTTAGGACTAGTGAGTCTTATTCAGGGTTATTAGTCATAGTCCATGTGTTTAGCAATTACTAATACGTAACATGTTAGTGTTAATCAAAGCTAATCACAGGTGCGTTGCTACTCCCGAAGACTGACGCGGCCAGCTCTTATAAGTGTGTCTCACACCAAAATGTTATTTTATATTTCCGACTAGCTGACCCGCGCAACTTCGTTTGCATCACACAAGAGGAGTGGGTGAAATTTCTCCCGTTTTTGCAATATTTTTCGTTAATACTCCGCTCCTATTGGTCGTAGCGTGATTTTATATAGTCCATAACCTTCCTCAATAAATAAGCTATCCAACACTAAAAGAATGTTTCAATTCGAACAAGTAGTTCCAGAGATTAGCGCGTTCAAGCAAAAAAAAAACTACAATTTTATAATATTAGTAAAGATTGAAAAACAAATTGCTTTTAAATAACTACTATGTGATAAAATGGATGTGGAGCTTGTCTATTTAATAAATATAAGTGTACCATTGACCGACTTACGCACAATACACAACTTGAGATATGAATATGAGATTAGAAAAATGAATTTTTGTAGTCGTTCTCTGTCGTTAAGAATTCTTTATACACCATATATGACTAGATTCTTGATTTAAGATTATTAACACCCTTTACACCCAAATAGTCAACAATGAAGATTCTATATTTATTCTATTCTATTCCATGAACAATAAGAATTCATTTTGGAAAAATATTTATAAGGCCACTAATAAACGAATTAAACTTATCTTTTTTATATTCAAATCCTAACACTAACTCACACAATTATTTGTTAGTTAAATTCATCATTCATCATTCATACATTCAAATCCTTCATTCCATAGAAAGAAAATTTCATTTTGATACAATAAATGAAATTAGATTTAAATTGACTTTCAGTATTTGATTACATTGAGTTACGTGGGATTTCTACGTATTACTGAATAGAATAATGTGGCGAATGTGCTTTTGTAACTTTAACACTGTCATGGTAGTGTTATTATTAGGAATATACAAAGATTGATAGATTGATATTGTGTTTGATTATTCATACTCACCTTTTAACAATAAAAATTGTGACGTTTGTCACAAGTGTAATTTAGTAACTGTAATTGATAACAGTTTTGCTTGAATGCATTTGTTTGAATCATTTTGTTTGAATTATCAATATTCAACTCACTACCCCAAATTCAACATAACCATATAAAAATATTGTTTTATGGGAACCCACTTAAATATTTATTTTATATATTTTTAGTATTTGTTGTTATAGCGGCAACATAACATCATCAGAGAAAATTTCAACTGTCTAGCTATGACGGTTCATGAGATACAACCTGGTGACAGACAGACTGACAACAGAGTCTTAGTACAAGGGTCCCGGTTTTACCATTTGGATACGTAATCCTAACAATGAATTTGAAAAATTATTTTTGAAGTGAAACAACTTACAGATACACTTACTTACAACTAACAGATCTTAACATTAAGTCGATAAGCTTCAAGTTTATTGCTCAATATCGCCAGTATCATCTAGGAGCAGACCTGAGTATTAATTCGTGATGCACACCTTTATTTTTATATTTTTACATGCCATCTATCGATTATTTGCTTAACTATTATGAACCATTAACCCTTTGTAAATTGACGTAATGTTAAACTTATATATGTTAAACAAATTTTATATTGTTTAATTTGTTTAATGTTAATAATTATAATTTAAACATTATGAAATTTCAAATTTGAATACTAAAATTCTAAGTTATAAGTTTTTACTTCTATCGGCAGTTCCTATGACTTCAAATTTATTCGGATTTCTTTCAACCGTAATAGTTAATACAAGAGAAGTGTATTAAAATACGTTTAGATACTTCTTCCTATGCATAAATAAAAGTAGAAGTTAACTTGCCGTGTCCAAATATAAAAGGGTATCTATTTAGCATACAAGTCCCAAGATCGGACTCAACTAATAACTCAATAAGTCTTTGCACTTCGATCCTAAACTTGTTTTATCTAGAATTCGCCATTTTAGTTTTATACGTGAGACGAAAATGTGTTCTTGTACTAGACAGACTTAACACGAGCCGAACAGTACACAAGCAATTTTTGTGGTTCGGTTTGGAGAGGCGTGGTTGCCGACTACACTTATGAACGAGGGGAATTTGTTAGTCCTCAGGGGTAGCAACGCATCTGTGATGAAACTTGGGTATGATTTAATTGTACTTGGGGATGATTACTGATGTCCATAGGCAGCAGTGACGACTTACCATCAGATGGACTGCATGCTCGTTTGCTACCTTTACACAATTAAAAAAACACACAGAAATAGGATAAGTGTGACGAAGGTAACTTCTTAAATAAAGTATCTGTATTAATTACTAAAATAAGGTAGATAAAGCTACCGTACAACTTACTACTTTCGTGGGTCAACGTCAGAGTTGGTCTTTATTCATTTGATAAAAGTCTCATGTTAAACTATTTGCTGGTGAAGACATTACGATTTTTTTATACAAACATTAATAGGAATCTATAAAAGGACAGACGAAAGTATTTAAAAAAATAGTTTTGACAACCCAAAATTCACGCGCGATGAATCTAAATATTTGAACTCACGAATCTAAAAAAATACACCTTTAATTCTAATTTTAGAATTAATAATCCTTTTTTCCATTGTCCCTAATTGTCTTTTTCTAACAGTATTTTAAATTAAACCTGTTAATTATTCTTGCTTCGCTTAGTTCTCGAGTGTCCGCCTTCCCTATAATTATTGCAATTACAACACTGCAAGGGTGCTTCGTAATGACAGTCTGTTTTAAAGAAACCGGGACAAAAAGCCGGGTATAGGGAACTTTTATATGGTATTAAATAGCAAATGAGTGTGAAGTCCAGAATGTTCTTCATAGTTAGAGAGTAGATATAGAGTACCCTCATCTCATGACTAACTATGAATACACTCATATCTCATGACTAACTGAATGAATGAATTCATTGATATAAAAATCTTGCATGGTACATGTAAGATTTTTTATATTAGGAAAAGGAATATTTTGTGTCGGGACCATATTATTATTTTTAACCGAAAAACAAATTTACTTACAAACAACTTCAAAGAAGAGAGGAGGTTCTCAATTTATCACGTATTTTGTTATGTATGACCACACATAACAACTAAGAAGATGTATCATGGAATTCCTCAATCTGCAATGGGTAACATGCAATCTTTCCGCCATAACTTCGTTATTTATGAACCGATTTTGATAATTATTTTTGCTGTGGATTCAGTATAGTGCCAAAAGGGTTTTTCATAACAATTTATTCGATGTAAAGTGTTGTCCATATGGGAGGCAAACATCGGTCTTCAGAAGTAATGTGAAACAAATAAGACTGGAGGACTTAAAACCGCACTCAAGATCAATCTTGATTTTATTAATACGGCCCTAGTTGCTAACAGGACAAAGGTTTGCTGTCCGTCCGTCCGTCTATCACTTCGTATGAACGTAATTGGTAGACTTGCAATTTTCACAGATTATATTTTCGTATAGCCGTTGTCCGAGTCAGTAGCATAGCGTGGTGGGTGCTGGGGTGGGGGGAGGCACGGCCTGGGCGGCAAGCTAACAGGGACAAGCTAGCAGGTTTGTGAAATTGATGGTTAATCGGTATCCATGAGAAATTTCGACTTGAAGAGTTGTGACTTGAACATTTAGTCAAAATGAGCACCTTCTCCTTTTTTTGAAGTCTGTAGTTAAAGGTTTTATAAGTAATTAAAAGATTTTATGTCACTTTTACTAATTTTCATGACTAATCATTAAAAAAAGAAGGGGGGGGGGCCTTCTTTTTTTAATGATTAGTTATGAAAATTTTTGGGGCAAAATGGGGAAAAACTTTGGGGCAAATGGGGGCAAGTTTTGGACTGGCCCCGGGCGGTACAAATCTACGCTACGGCACTGGTCCGAGTTGCTATTATCCGATTATTAAGGTTTCTTTAACTTTCATGTGAAGTCTACAAATAATCATAATAATCACCCACTACCACTCTCATAATCCTCCCTGAAGCAATTTATTGTGGTTTGGAGAGGCGTGGTTGCCAGCTATACTTACAAACGAGGCGAACATCTTAGTCCTCACGGGTAGTAACGCATTTGTGGTCAACCTTAATCGTACAATCATACAACCGTAATCGTCAATCGTACTTGGGGATGACTACTAATGTCCATGGGCGGCAGTGACCACTTACCACCAGGTGAACTGTATGCTCTTTTGCTACCTATTCCCAATAAAAAAAAATGTGGTATCTACAAATATTTTCATATCCATGTTGTTACTTTATATACACAACATACATCTCACAGCTCTTTTACCAAATATTTTGTAAATATTCTGTTGTAAGCGAATGTAAGCATCCACCCACATTGTTTGCTCATGTAAGTGAGTGTTCAACCTCGAACTCAAGTAGGTAACCGTTTTCTTTTTAACTATACCAACTATCCCAAAGTATCGAAAGACTGGAAGACTATAACATCATAATGTAATTAATAGATAATGTAATACTTAGATTAATAAATGTAGTATAGTAAGAAATAGAATAATTTAAGTAATAATAGAAATACGTAATAACTTTATATTTTTATATAACGGTCCCTAAGTAAGTCTATTCTAGGATATTTGTAAAACCTTCGCCGCCGCAGCCGGAAAGACGAATGCAGCGACGAAGGTTATAGGAGCTACACGACAAAAAATAAAAATAATTAAAAAAAAGGCATGGACGAAAAGTCTGTGGAGATGTAGAAAGAAAAAAAAAAGGTCATCTGGTATATTTTAATCGTACTAGGGATCATTTACAAAAATCCATGTGCGGTAGTGAGCACTAGCAACCAGGCAAACGGTGAGCTCTTTAGCCTTCTGCGTTGGGGCTCCTCGATTCGTATAATTATATAGAGCCACGTTTCCTGTTTTAGAATCGTTTAAAAAATGAAGTTGCAACTTGCTTTAACGAAAAAGGGAAACGTTCGGAGGATACCTAGAGGTTTCTTACAACTTATACTTGTGGCTATTTATTTGATATATATTTTTGGTCTATATTACTACTATTATATTTCAATGCTATATTTTCGGTCAATGTAATAGTTAAACAGTTCTAGCCTTTCTGCCGTAAGGAGGTAGGTAGGTAGGTAGTTAAGTTTTCTACTTGGAGAATGTCAATATTGATATTCATATGGACATGATTCATTTCGATTGCTACTTTCATACAAAAACAACTTAATATCCTGTGTAATTCATACCGTTTATTTATAAATTATATGCTAGGTGGTAAAACTCGTATAGGACTCGACCGGGAAGGCATTAACGCCAACTTCATAATCAGATCATCAATCAAATATAATAAGATTGGTGTGCTTTTAACCATATAAATTGATCAAAATAAATAATTTGTTCTACCTAAAATAGAATTTCAGCCATATTTGGAGTTGGTTGTCGTATCTGGCCCGTATATTCATGGGTGACGGTGACCAACTCTTTATCAGGATGCATAATCGTTGGCTACATTTATGTATGTCTATTGTCATTACGCATGTCTATCAGGCAGGATAATTTCTTAAGCACAAAGTGCATTGAAAAACTTGTTTATATAGTGTATTTATATACAATATAATAATTGAATATAAGTTACAAATAGGTATGTCACATAATAGAAGCGAGGTATAACTATTGCAAGGTTTAGGTAAATAATTAAATACAAATGTGTCTATGGAAGAAGTTGAAATAAACATAGATGATGATAAACCTTCTATGGTCATAGTTCTCAATAACGAACTTAATACATTGTATTATGAAAGCATTTGATAATACTGTTTTTATAAACATTTACATTCTGGTTAATAAGTAAGATAAAAAATCTTATAAATAATAATACTTAAATACATGACGATCACTTTAAAATTCAAGCTCATGAAATTAATGTTTGCTTTATAGCAGGAAAGTTTATAGTCCTACACAGATAGGAACTCATCTAAGAAAATTGCACTGAAACTGATTGAACTGTTTAAATTGTCGCGATAGTAGTATATAAAGTAAATACTGGAAGCTTAAGTTTGGTCAACGTTATCATCAGCATCACAAAACGTCTGCGAACCACCATCGGCCTTAAGTATCCGCCAGGAATACTTTTACAACAATACAGATCATCGACAAAACGATGATTCGATAGAAAGCGAGAAACAGATAAGTACTTTCTGTATCTGCCCTCTTTAATTCAAGCAGTCTTATCCAGAGCACGTTATTGCCAAAGATCAGCAAAAGACATAGGGCCGTACACATATAGGACATCTATCTGAAGTAGATAGACATCGTCTCAGACAATCAGCGTGGAAGAAGTGAGCGCACGGCGTCACTCGGGCCGCCTTCATGGTGCCAAGGCATACTGCGCACACGTCCTCAAGAGTCGATAGCTCTTCAGTTGTTGCGCGTCTAAATCTGGCAAGGGATCCACACGCTTCTTGCATTTTCATGAGCGCTTCTCCAAGTCTATATCTACCTTGTATATATACACACACGTAAAACACAAAAACAGCCAGTCTCCATCGTTCATACCATGCTAGGGCTGGTACTATAGGTATGGCTAACAAAGTGGTTATACCTCTCGCCCAAACTCCACAGTATAAGGCCTCCATACCTTCGAGTTTCTCAAGTTTTAATGCTGTTAAACCGATAGGCCACAGTTCGAGGAATGTTTTCTCCGTCAGAAGATAGTATGTTGCAGTCACGATAATGTATAGAGCGTTAGGACGATAGTATTCCAAACCCTGTTCTAAGCCGAAGGTTAATAGAATGAAAGTAATCGTGACGATAAACGTGACAGCTTTGGTCCATTCTAAAACAATCTTCGTGGCAGACATTGCGAGGTGCTTCACTCTGGAATGGCGAGTTACATTAACATAAGGAGACCAGTCTTCTTTGGTGCATATTTCTCGAACGTAGCTGACTGAGTAGGTGATGACGTTGTAAAACATTAGCGAGTAGAGGCAGGTCAGTCGGCCGTGGGACACGAGAAGTCGGTTGCACGCAGTGAACATGAGTAACTGGAATAGTAAAGGGCAAGTTGTTGGTTATTTTTATTGAAGATCTCGATCGTTTAACTAGTCCTCTGAACGATTACATACTGCATGTAATACTTATAGGTTTATAGTTCAATCTTTGGGTTTGGTCTGTAAAATATGTTTCCATCCATTACATGAACGAACTGTTATATCGTTCTTACGACACACTATGTAGATGTATAGAAAAATCTTTAATATAGGTAATACTTTGCCAAATAAAATTAGGTTTATTTTTGGCCTGGGCTGTAACCAAAAATTTTTGATGTTGGTATTAAGGAGCAATATTTGCGACTGTTTTGAAAAGGAAATAATTACGTGTAACTATCGTGTTCATATAGTTTCAATAAAGTATAAACAGAATTACCTGACTTATCATAGTAGAAAGATTATTCATTTGCAAGAATAGCTTCTCGGCGCGCTCAAGAGGAGAATATATAGTCTTCAAAAAATTCACAATACAGGTGGTGGGGGCATGTAGTCTCCGTGCCACTTCTGAAATTAAGGAAAGGTTTAGGTTAATTTCTTATTAAAATATTAACCATTTAGTAATAGCCCTCCACTGCCTCTTATCAGAATAATTACGATTTCAGCCCTGCATTGGAGTTTTGGAGTATATACTCCGCCAAAAGCCGCGTACCTTCTAATTTGTAGACTCCTTACAGCTTACTTATTTAACAGACTTTTTAAAACTCCTAGTCGTTTAGTATTGATATTAATTTAGGATAAATCATTACGCACATAAGTTTGAAAATTCAGAGGAATGTCTGGGAATCGTACCCTGCGTCTGCGGCTTGGCGTCTTTGAAGGATACCTTCCTTCGTTAAGCAACCTGATTTAATATACACTCAATCAAATGAAGATCTGGATAGTGTTCTGGTATAAATTATCATGTTCTTGATTTTAATTTTGCTAACGGAAAGAGTGAAAGACATACATTAAATACTCTATTACCTCGATTTATTTTACGTCATTTGTACTTTTACAAGTCAGATTAAAATTACTTCACAGTAATCCGTGTCTGTTGTCTTCAACACGTGTTCTCCGAAATAATGTTGACTCTACAACCGAAACTATTAAAGTTATGCCTTCAATTATATATAATTTTAGAACGAAGGACAGACTTAGAAATATAATCTTTCTAGATTATATTTCTAAGAAAATAACATAAACTACTAAAAAATAACGTCCCTTAGCGACGAGCTTCGAGGACAGTGGGTGTAGACCTGTCAATTCAAATTGTCCACTTCTGAGACCTTAAGTTTCCGTCTCGCAGCATTTTCCCTCATTTGCATAGAATATTCTTGATTTTATAAGATAAGAAAAATGGTCAGCAAAAAAATGATGTAAAGAGTTAATACAACATGTAACCAAAACTATAAAAATATTTTTGGTATTTTAGTAGCTATGGGAAAAGATAGATCAACTTTTATAGTTCTTCGGGGTTATACCAGCGCCTTTACTGTTAACATTTTATTTCGGCTCAAGAATAGTTGCAATGGAATATAATGTCGATTATAGATGTCCATGGGCGATAGTGACCACTTTCCATCAGGTGAACTGAAGCCTTGCTTATATGAAATAAATGCTAGATCGAGGTATATAGAGGTAAATAAGATAAGTATCACATTTTTAATATGATAGTCCGCAGACTGCAGGTGGATCCAGTTTCGATTCTGGGTGTGGGTGTTTTTGTATTTGTCTTAATGTGCGTCAATTTCACATAAAATATCCTACTAAGGAGTTAAAAGCAATTTTTATAGTAATTCTATGACATTTTTTTAGTTTTACTTAACTTACTACTTATTGTACAACGACATCCGCTAACGGTGCCATTGATTTTTGTAAAAGAAAATTTAGTATAAATAGACTACCCTATCTTCAGGATAATCAGTTCAGAGCAGCCCTTCACAAGAAAAATACTTCAAACGCCATCTACTCAAAGACTCTGGTAAGACAAATACATTTTAATCCATAACTTTAATAACTGTTAATCATGTTTTTAAAATATGTTATTTTTTACAACTATGTTGTTACATGTTATGAGTTCATTTCCAAATATATAAATAAAATAGCTGTACCAAAAAACAAGTATAAACATTAAAGAATGAGTATGAGAGAAAATGTATAAGTAATGTAGCAGGGGATTTACAAGGTAGTATTCATCTTTGTAAATTATCCCTTAACTTAATATTATTCTTTACATAACGCTCTGTTGCGCCATCTTCTGACACATAGCAATGATCCATCTTATGTCTTGAGATCAGACTACCTTATAGTGCATTATATTGTGCCTTTAAATATTACATTCAAATAAGTTACTGCTGCAGTGTAGTAGTCATAATAAACAACCAATTGATTTTAATTTTATTTTAGCTTAGGTAGACTAAGCGCCGGAAAAAATTGACCGGGCCAAAAAATATTTTCGTGTATGCACTTTATGATTATGGATGAATGCTAGCCATGTGTTTTTGTTTTATCTCGAAAAAGAGAAGCCAATGACGCACGTGCGCTGGCCCCTGGCCAACTCGCTCCATTCAGTTTCTGATCGGCAATGACCCGACTCTTCCACATTCGATGTGTAAATACTATCATGCTCGACTCATCAACGTTTTAAATCTCAGAATAAATGCTGGAGATTAATGAACTGTAGGGGCATGTCAACTGTCGACGTAAGGCCAGTTTAATTAGGCTTTGAAAGAGCATCCAGCTCTACGTTGGAAAAGCTTACAACAACTTCGACTTATCTTAGTGCCAATTTCTCAGTTTTTTTTTTTGCATTTATTTGCCTGCCTTTATGGCCTCTGCTTAGTCTATTCACTAGAATTTACTGTACATTTTCAAATATACTGTTGCAATGTAAGTTGGTGGAGGAAGTTACAGATTAAATGTCAACAGATGTTGGAATGTTTCTGACAATTTATAAGGAGGCATTAGAAGTGTAATTATAAATATTATCATTAATACTCGAGGATTAAGGATCCGAAGAAAGAATACGCGTGTAAATTTGCACAAATTTCCAGACCTTAGTGCTTAGGTAGCTACAAGAACTTTCCCATAGCCACTAGAAGGGTACAGCTGATAATATTTCGATAAGTATATTGTAACTCCTTAAAAGATATCAGATTTGAAGAGAACTGCCATTGACCTAGTACCTATATTGAATCTACGTGCATTTGTCGAAAACAATAATAATTAACTTTCAATTTATATGTCTGTACACCTTCTGTCTTTAAAGGTTAGCATTAAAGCAAATCTTATTGTGATTGGCACCATTTCTGTTTACAAGACGTATTTCAGGTTTGTTTACCTTTATTGACTCAAAGCCTGTTCTACCTAATTCAATGCGTATAATTGATGAAATATTGTGAAATAATCATTCTAAATACGTGTTACGAATAAGAAACACACTATCGATATGTTTCCATCAATGTTTTTAATGTACTTTTTCGGGGAGAACAGACTATATTGATTATAAAACCATAGATTAGAGAACAATACCACAACCTACAAATGCATAAAAATGGTTGTCTTTATGATAAGTGGATTTCTCTTAAAAACATGGTCATGCCTATTCAATTTTGTTTGTTGACGCATAATTTCTTAGTATCCTTAACGATGTTTATTGAAATGAGATGTATTGAGTTTCTTAGCCTTGTTTAAGCTTACCGTGTGCGAGTTTGACCACAGCTGGGTACCACCTCGCAGGATACCTGTAGTTGGCTGATATGAGCACAGGCAACACTAGACATGTGTAGGCAGCCATCAGCCACGCTCCTCCCAGGGCAACGAAGAGCCCTCGTGGCGCCCAATATGGTAGAAGAAGGACTAATGATATTAGCCACACTGTAATAAGAGACAGATTAAATGGGCAAACATCAAGATTAAAGGGATGAGCTTCCTAGTTCGAATGGAGTACTACTATTGTGCCTTTTGGACCCTAACAATATTTGGTTACTTTGCTTTGTTGTGTGTGTAAGAAAGGCTCAGATAGATATAAAACATAAGTTGCTATTAAAGGAAAGACGTATTGGTTAAGTCAATTCTTCAACCCTTAAAGGAATGCTACTAAACAGGTTTTTCTTGAACTAGCATTTCATAGTCACTGTACTGTAGCGCACTGTAGAATATATTTAATGTCACAACGCTATCCACATTCAGGATTAATCCTCACATTACTTCCTTGATACTAGGACCTCACCTGGTACACAGGGCCTGCACAGTACGGCATATCAGGGCATTAGCACGGGATGACAAACATGAAAACTGAATTCTCTTATACTTTTTCTATTACATAAAACACTTTTCATAAATATATCAGTGTAAACATTTACACCGTACTGATATTGTTTTGAATTTAGTCCAAGCAGCGTCCGCTTAAGTGTTATAAATGTGGTATTATTGTTGAAAGCATTTGGCGTCCAAAGCAACACGAAACATGAGTGATCTAGGTTTATAGGTCACACACGTACATAACACTATCACAAATATTTATTTTTGTTTGAATAGTAAATATGCGGTAGTATAAAATATTTGCATTATAAGCTTTTAGAATTATTGTGATTTGTTACCGATAACATTTAAAAAGTATCTGATGACTTACCTGTGTTAGCAATTTTGTCTTCAGATTTCATGGTGGGAATCTTCGAGAAAGAATCACTTCGGATTCTACCGCGCACTCTTGAAATCATACCCATTGTACTTTTAAATTATATGACAACACCAGAAAAAATTAAAGGCAAGAATCGAATTCAAGGGCTTGATTTCGATTGTTGATTGTTAATTAAATTATAATCAAGAATTAATCACGTATCAAAGATTATCAATACTTGCACCGATACATCCACGTTGCACGAAATGTTTCACGCGAGTGCGCATTTGGTGGGCAGACACTGGGGCGGGCGGTGCTTGCGCAAACTGTAGCGGTCCCTTCACATACACCGCGTTCTCGTGCCAATTAAATTGACTCACTTCGCCTTCCAAAGCTGTTTAATAATGCTCAAGTATGGACTCAAATCGAACATCTGCAGCAGTGTTCGTCGGTTTATTAATAATCCACAGGTTGCCACGTGTCTTATACGTTTGGAATGACGTTTCGCGATAAATATAATTTCATGTCAGTGACTCGCAAATGAATTCTTTTCACTTTTATTTCAGTATTAACGGCTTTGCGGTATTTATTTTGGATATACTCACTCGGCCGTTTACGAAAACATGTTGACGTTACTTTTATGGGTTCATATCCGTGGGTTTAAAATAAACCGAAAAAGAACCAAATATGGATAGTTATTAAAAATACTAATATGCGAAACGCTTTTCAGAAAGATATTATGTAAGTTCTATTACATAAAACCATGGTACACAAAAATGTTTTCCGGATTCATTTATCTAGATAGCTAATAGTAAAGATATAAGCAAAAGCATATGCATAAATATTTTGGTCCTCTAAATAGACACATCAGCAGACTTGCAGAAACAGTCTCCTATAAACAACAACATGTTTTGCGGCGATATTTCCGGCGGAAACAAATTGGTCATGAAGTTGAAAATAAACTCGAATACGTGGTGTAAGCCACGGCGTAACAAACAATGTGATCTCGGCAGAGCTGCACTCAGATGTAATATCTGCCTGAAATTGATGTATGATGAAGCTGAGGGAGAACGAAGACGGGATAACGAAGATTTGAACTATTAAGACACAAAATATAAGATTGATTTCTTGTATGGAGAGAGGGACCCAGGACTCTATACAAGAAATCAATCTTATATTTTGCTGCTAACATTTGTTATTTTTAATATTTGATGATATACATATATTGTGAACACAACGACATGTATAGTGCGACAAATATCAAATCTATCAAGGCTATTCAAGAGATACACACAATTTTATTGCCGTGTTACACAAAATTTTATTACAATAATAACATAAGTATAATGTTTCGGTTCATTACGTTTAAAATAATAAGGTTTTGAATTTAGTAAAGAATCGCCTATACATATATTTTCTAAGGCCCCTTTCTGTCTCATGGATTAACCGTTTCGTCGAACATTATTTCCACCTGACAAGGCTAATTCAGCCCTGGATCTGAGTTATCCGACAAACAGCGACCCCGCACACGTCAGAAACGTCGCGACATCGTAACTCTAATTTAATTTCCCAAAAATATCTTATGTTTCAAGTACATTGCTTCTCTTCTTTGTTACTAAAATTCGTCACTAAATATTTGGCAGTTAGCTAAATCTTTATGAATATCTATCTCTCTAAGATTCCACGTAACTCTTTTAATAGGTGAAATGTGGTACCGCTCTTCTACTAAATTCTTAGTGGGTAGAACAGATGACGATGTCACAACATAAACAAATATTTAGCTCATTCATAAAATCTGAAGATAGTTTTCTAAGAAATTCGTCTATGAATTTAATATCAATTAGCATTACATATAGCGATATAATAATTATATCGCTTTCTAAGTATATGAGGAGTACATAATTATAGCGATATACGAGTAAGTAGGTACTCCTCATATATTTAGAAAGCGTCATATCATACTTACTACCTTAATTATTGAATAAAACTTGCCGAATATGTATGCTTAAACTCAACAATATTCACACGTCTAAATTTGACGTTATTTCTCTAAACTTTTAAGATTATGAACTTATATCGTCAGGTGGTAGAACTCGTGTAGCTCGACCAGGGAGGTACCGCCCTCGTAATCGGTGGAGCATGGTCTCTGCGTGATCTTAGCCCTCAGGACTACCGACGTATCTGTGGTCAACCTCAGCTACAATTCAATAATCTAGTGGGAGCCAGTGACCACTTACCATGAGGTGCACTGCATGCTCGTTTGCTATCTCTAAACAAAAAATATATAACACAAATGTAAAACTTCTCTTTTTTAACAAAAAACGACATGCTTTATTTTCAGAACTCGGCGAAAAATGTATTCCTTGGTTTTCTTCCTGATGATCGTTGGCGCTTGCTCAGCGCACTACCGAGGGTATGACGGTCGCAACCTCATTGAGAGAGAAGAGCCCATCGACGAGGCGGGGTAACTTCAATCGATGTTCAGCAATTTCAGATGAAGCTTTTAGTGTTGCATTTAGTCCAATCGGACAGTTAATGGTGGCTCTATAAGTCTATAAAGTTTTCAGGTCAGACGCCGTAGCGAAGAATTTGACGTTTGAAGTTCCTAATCTTGGCTGAAATATGATTTTATTTTTTAAATGTTTATGTTACGCCTTATAGCATTCATATAATTTATATGCGCATGCTATTTATAAACACTGCCAGTTTTTGTTCTATAAAAACATGAGTATTTTAAAATGATAATAAAGTTTGGTTTATTAGCAATACAATTTTCTGAAATAAAAAAAAATAATGAATTTAAAAATGCCTCACTTGTTATTGACGGCACGCACATTATATTTTTTCAGAGTTACTTTTGTGCTTTTATAAATTAATCATCACTTGCTTATTTGAAGGAAAATGTCGCGAGAATCCCACACGCCTATTCAATATATCAGATATGGTGATTCATCGGGCATATTAAGAAACAGTCCGAATTAATGTATACGTAGAACCCATCGCAGTATCATCATCACAATGTTATCACACTATCATCACACTGATTTCTGTAGGAGTAGAAGCACAGCAGCGCCTCTAGTGGATCGATCCGGAAACTCCAATGTTCCATTCAATGTGAAACATTGCAAACTTAATATTAAAGTAAATTTTCGAGTATCTCAAAATAAAAGGATGAAAATAGATACGAATAGAGTCACTGTACCTAGTTGAAATCCATTACATTTTAATAGCTCTCAGGCATGTAGGTATTACCCAATTTTTTAAGTTTTCTTGAAAATTAAAGAGGTAACAATTATCTTTCAAATTATGCAGCATATTGCACTTGTAAATGTAAATGTAACATTATATATGTTGCAAATTGTCTAAAATATGATGTTATCGCCAATTATACAGCTTTTCAGTGTCTATTGTATATTTTATTCGGCGGCGAGACAGAGTTTCACAATCAACCATCGAGTGGAGTAACTATTAAAGGTGAGTGGTAAAATTAAGATTTTTTATATTATGTTTTACGAAACTATGCACTGTTATTAAGCACACATTAATGAATATTTAAACGCAATATCAATAGCTTCGTATAATCGTACATATTTTCTTATAGCATGTAGGCTATTTAAAAATATAGGTAAGAGGATTACTTGACAATCCCTGTATGAAAATGCGCCAATATAATTTTTCTGTAATAACTATAAAAAAAGTAATAACAAAAATTTGTTCCCAGATGTTGATTTATTTTCAGAACCAAAGTTGTGGAAAATTCAATTTGATACAACAAATATTTTTACAAATTATTCGTTTGACGAACACTTTGCCTGATAGATTGTAAACGATTTGCACAAGTTTTTTCAAAATGACGACCGCGGCATAAGAATTGTGACCCCATAAACTTAGATTTATGGTTTTACACTAACACATAATTTACAACCAAAAAATAAACACATCACTTTTTATTAAACGGAACATATTTATTCATCATATAATACCTATTTACTAGCCCTTTTTTTAATAACTTTTTCTATATCTCTGTACAGCAGCTGCTCCACTGCTGTTTTTTAAATAATGAGAATATTTTCAAAAAACTATTCAAAGTTATATTAACTGCAATCTCTTTTCACAGCGCTTTAATATCTTTATTAAATTTAACAGAGTCCTGGTGGAGTGCCCCGTATGCGAGGGTGTCGACAGCTGGCTACCGAATCACGAGAAATGCGACGTAACAAAAGGTGGTAAACAATACAAGCGGTGCGCTCGGGGCACTTACATAAATGAGGTCTGCGGCAACCGGCTCGACTGCTACCGGGTTAGTAATGGTTTTTCAAATACTTATTTATTATTTACCTTTTTTTGAAGTGAAAACTTATTTAGCGGCGTTTTGTATTTCTTGGGATGGGTAAAAATGTTATACCTACTCGCGTTTAACATCCTGCAAAAAACTGTACCTGCAAAATACGGGATGTTGCCGTGTGAAAGGGCTGTTAGAGAAAGGCCTGTGTTTCCAGCGAATTATTCCTATGTGTGAAATACAAAATACGTATTTAATGTCAAGGCACTTATTAACGTATAGACCGAAAATGAACAGTCATACATATAGTACCTAAAATAATATCTAGATATACACGATCTTTAAAATAGCTAGCTAAGTAATAACTTGTTTTACTAAATAGTAACTAGTCCAAGTGTATAAACTGTCTTAGCACTTCCAAAAACCCTAACATTGAATAAAACCTTGCATGTCCAAAAGGGTCCTGGTGAGCAATGCTCGGAGAAAATGCGCTACGACGTCTACGGACAGAAATGCGCGCGTGGCTTCTACTGCAACGACATCTTTCACGTGTGCACCGGGCTGGGCTACACCATCGACAGCAACTCTCTGTGGAACTTGAACAACGTGTACCGATATCCTCTGCACTCCCAACATGACCAAGCTACGCGATCCGAGTCTGCTATTCTTCTAGTGTAATACTGACGATATGTAACACGAGGTTGCTTGCGTAAAGACAATGCTTGATACTTATTAATAAAGAGCACGTGATTCAACTACAGGAGGTTTTTTTCCTTTCCATTTTGGATTAGATGTTGTCCCGTTGTAGAATTGCTATACGTAATTAAGTAGGTGCATCCATACAGGTCCATACAGCTAAAAATAATGTTGAACTTTAACTCGCATGTATATCTTCAGGACAGATGCAAGAAATCTAGATCCCTGTTGGAATTTCAGTGACCTGTAAGGAGTAAATAGGTACAGGAATTAATCACAAATATTATTAAATATCAGTTAACCCTTGAACCATCGCTATGTACATATAGGTTAGTCAATTTATTACAACAAATTATATCTATTCATAGTTTAGATAATATAAGAGCATTTAATTTATTAAATTTAATCTCGTTCTGGCCCAAAACAACGATTTCTAAATCATTAGCTAAAGGAAATAAGGGACTTGCGCCAAAACTTTTGGGTAGTAAAGCTTATTTTGAAAATTTTGAAATCAAACAACTAACCCAATCGATAAGATAATATGACGATCACAAATCATATTTATATACTTATTATATAATAGTATAGTATATAAATATGAAATGTATACTATGAAGTATATAAATATGGTACCACAGATAACTATATACATATGTACTTAGTAAACGATACTAAAATACTAACAAGGGACGGTCACAGATAACAATAAGGTAAGTTGTAGTTGTGGATAAGGACAAAATGTTCGTTGCTCTTACTCTATGGTTTAAATGCTTTTTAATAATATCAAGGACGAGGACGCAATCCAAATTTTGTCGAGTTCCAATATCACATAAAGTAATCTGTGAATTTAATTTGAACTTGCTATGATTTTAAAAACCTATAGTAAAGATTGTGAGCATAGTGTACTATAAAATAATGATCGTCTTTCAAAATTGGACACCGTCAAATAATCCGTTAAAATGCCATCCATTGAATAACGTCACTGCTTAATATTATCAATATAAAATTAAGAACTGTACCTAATATTTCGGCAGGCAACAGTATTTTGTAAAATTAACACTTAATACTTACACTAGAATGGGTTAAAGATAGATAGGGACATTATATGCTCATCCAGCCGTGTGGCCTACTTGTATTTATTGCATATTAAAATTGAAATGCCTCCTAGTATTAAATTAAATAGTTCAATAAATAATAATACAAATGTAATAAAAGATGATTAGTCCGCATCTTATCTATTATCGTTCAAAAAATTATTTGTCGGTCTTGCGATATTACTGACATAATAGTAGAATTTTTGTTATACTGTGTAGCAACACTTAATTTCTTAGTAGTTTTGAACTTTTGATTACAAATTGAGTGACTTCTTTGTCTTATAACGTTTTTGTGCGGGGATTTCCAACTTCCAAAGTTATTTAACAAATGTCCCGCATATCTAGTGATGGCAAACTGTCATTTATCTTTACTTTAAAAGTTATTTAGTCTTTTCCTTAATATGTTAAGCATTATTTGCAGTTTGGAAATAAACGAAGCAGTTTAAATTCGAAAAATCTGCTTTAGTTTTTATCTTTAGATAAGAAATTTTACTTGAAGTGTACTTGTATAGGAGCTGGGAGCCTAATTTTATTGTAGTGTTGACAATAATTTTGACCGGTTCCTTTATAATGGAGTTAATTTGCAACGTGTGCGGTATTGTGGATGAATATTACGATGAAAATGCATTAATTGACCACAATGCGTCGCCCAAACATATTTGCAACTTAATTCTGCTCAACTACAATAATAACAAGTAAGTCAGTTAATGTGGTAAGTACACCTTAAACATAGTAAATACATATTTAAGTAAATTGTTACAGTTGATCTTTGTGAGAGGGTAGGATATGTTTGAATGTACCCTTCTACTTTAATTGCTTTGATATGTGACTAGCTTCTACCTGCGGCATATTTATTTTAATAAATAATGTCAGGTTTTCACATAATATTAGTATGGAAGCATGATAGTCATGCAGATCATCTGATTGTAAGTGGACATTGGTATGCTCAAGGATATGTCAAGTCAAGGGACTACCTAAAATTTGATTACTCATTTTAAATTGTAATTTATCATGCTTCGAATTAGAAAACAGCAGCTTAAACAGTAATTTAAAAGAAATTTAAACGCATTTGTACACATAATTGTTCTGAATATTTTTTCTCATCTAGAGTACAGGGAAATAGTGTGGATATTTCAGAGTAAAAATATTACTTAGGCCTTATTTATGTACTTTATCAAGACAATCTTTCAACAATCCATTTCGGTCCCACTGCTGGGTGTTGTCTCCTAAAGGATAAATGAAAAAGATTGGGAAATTGAGAAAGATTTAGACCATAATGGTGAACTTTAGTTAAAACCTACAAGTATTATTCGGGTTCTTAACATAATAGTAACAATAACTTTGGCGTATATATTGGTTATTGCAGAATATCATTCTTGTCTGGACACAGTTATGACATTCAGTTGAAGTTGCAGGCATGATTAATTTTGTTATGCTTTTTTAACATTTATCAAACTATTTTTAAATTTTTAAACAATCTTTTAAAATTTTAAACAGCCATTATTTTAAGCTACCTCTACTTAATATGTTTGGGTATATTTATTAATATCTCTTGTGTGGTTTTTTTATAGGAGGACCTACAGCAAGAATCGTGATGGAGTACTGATCTTCTGCTCTGCGCAGAGTGAAAAAGTAAAGAAATCACCAGTTGTGAAGGTTGAAAATAGTGACCTTCAGAAAATAAGGATTATAGTGAGTTTTTATGAATTCAATTGCTATTGACATGTGGTCGAATTGGTAATATTGACTGGGGAACCCCCCTCATAAAATGATTCAATCTTACTTGGGATAATTACTGATGTCCATGGGAGGCAGTGACTTACCATCTGGTGGACTACATGCTCGTTTACCATCAGGTGGTTACTACATGCTCGTTTGCTACCTTTATATGATTAAAAAAATAGTATTTCTTCAATAAGTAATGTGTAATATTCATACAATATAAATTTGCCAGGTAGTAGAACTCATGTAGTTACCGGATAGCTATAATGGCTACATCATGGTTGCCGGATAAACTTAACTAAGAGGTGAACATCTAAGTCCTCAGGGGGTAATCAGTAATACACCTGGTCAACCTCAAGTATGATTCACTCATATTTGGGGTTGATTATATATGTTCATTAACGGCAATGATCACTTATCATCATCCGTCACCATCGGTTAAAAAATACAATATTAGATTTCTTTTATGTATAAATACAGCAAGCAAGGATGCAACCTAACTGATGGTAAGTGGTTCTCTAGATTTTGTTTTGTCTCCTATAATCATATTTTTTGAAAATTTTTTTTCTTTCTTGCAAACAAACAATGAAGAATGAGGAAGGGATTCCCCTGTTTTCAGATAACTAAAACTAACTTACATTTTCATGAGTGGTAAGAAATACCAACTTTTTATTTACCTTCAATCATTATTCTTATTATTTTAAAATAGAAAAACATTACAGTGAACCAATTCAGATGGGTGTGTATTGGTACGTTTTGACTTCTAACATGTCTGTTGCATAAAATATTGTATTCTGAATACATAAATGTATGACTCATAGATTACACTATCAATATTTGTTGTATCAGTAAAACTATTATTATACTATTGTTGTGTTATATTACTGTACTGTGTTTAAGACACACAGTAGAAAAATAATAATATTTTGCAGTACAGTAAATGTGTAAAAAACTTGAGTCATACCCTTTAGACACTCAGATAATATGTACGATAGATGTTATGATGTTGTGAACATTATTTTGTTACATCTTTAAGTATAAAAGACTCATGGGACAATTTATGTTCCGGATAAAGTCTTTAAAACGATATAAAAAACTATTAAATGATTTTAAAGAATTTTAGTAATACCATGTAACTTGGTCCAACTTGAGAGATAGAGGATAATTTAAATCTCGATTTACACAAAATTGGAAATTTAATGTTGCTAGTGAAACAATAACTAGTAAATATACATATCATGAGTTAGGGTATATTTTAAAGTCGAATTACCTATTTAAATAGTATAGTGGTGGTATAACTCGTTTAGTTCGACCTGGGTTGTACCACCATCTACCTCATAATACTCCGTGAAGCAATTTTTGTGTTTCGGTTTGGAGAGGCGTGGTTGCTGGCTATACTTATGCACAAGGCGAACATTTAGTCCTCAGGGGTATTAACGCACTTAGGTACGATTTAATTGTGCTTGGGGTGATTAGTGATGTCCATGTGTGGCTTGTTTGTTACCTTTATAAGATAAAAAAATCAAGTAGTATTGTAATTTTAAAAAGGATTTAACTACATATGCTTTTATTCTTCTAAGGATTTTGAACGGAGCGGGAGCATATAAACAACGGAGTAGCGGAATTGAATGTAAAGGTGGTACCGAGGTGTACTGCAAGCTGGTTGAATCTGCTGTAATAAATAAATTTTCTTTACATTTACAAGACATATAAATAGTTACCCTGGACCTTGGCCTATGCTCATTCTTTATATTGTCTCTTTGTTTATATTCTGAGATCCCCATCTATCCTGCTCGACATAGGCCTTACCTAATTGACGCCACTCAAAACGGTCCTGTAACGTCTGAATATTTGTATCAAATATTTGTATTCATAAAGTGCATGTATTTGTTTCAGGTGAAGCCATGGCAGAAAGTAACATTTTCTTTCAACATTACCAATGATATGAAGAATGAAGATTTGATGGTTATTGGCGTACAATTGGCTCATCCTCAGCCACATTTTGAAATGGACGATCACCCCTATATATTTGGGGGAGAACCAAATTTGTTGAAAAAAAGTAAGTTAATTTTTTACTTCATAAAGATTATATGAAGATGAGGCAATGATTGCTAGGTGGTTAACTATCGACCTCATGCCGGGGGTTCGTATTCAAACCCCCAGACCTCTCATTTTTCAAAATTACGTTCATATTGACATTGAATTATCAACACACCTAAGAGATTGTCAAATAAATCTCAAGTCGTATGAAGTTTACAAATTCGCAATTGGTCAGCGCGGCAGAATATGGCTTAAACATTCCTCATTGTGAGTGGAGATTTGTGTTTGGATGTGGAACAGGAAACATAATTTCGTTATTTGTAGAATTTTTATATCTTCTTACAGATTGAATAAGGTTTAAATTAGAAGTTTAATGGTATTAAGTGTTATATACTCTCTTTACAGAATCATCTATTGAAAAATTAGTGGTACAGTTTCATGGTTCAGATATTGGACAATATGAAATGCCAATTATGTTTACATTTCATAGACAAAGTGATCAGAAAAATATGATATTTGTTCGAGAAATGGTAAGAATAGTGTAATTTTTTTTCAAAATTGTATAGTATTTCTTAGTTTCAAGTATGATATTAATTATTTTAATGTTATTAATTTTGTAAACAGTATAAAAATTTTATCTTTTTAGGTGGTATTAGTGCAGGAGAACCCAATAGATTATATAAAAACCAAAAATCCATACACCGGAGAGGATTGGGCTCATACTAGCAACATCATGTATTCTACAGGACATGTGTATGCATATCTTTAATTTATACATTTTTAAAATAGTATACAGGTAGTTATGAGAAATCAAGTTACGTGATGGTAAAGGGTCACTGGCGCCCATGGAGATTTGTAATCACCCTCAAGTACAATTGAATCATATCCGAGGTTGACTTGAGATGTTACCCTCGTAAGTATAGCAGGAAACCTTTATTAATATTAAATACAATATTCACCTTTCTTAAAATTGCTGTTTCCACAGCCTACTTCTATTATTTTGTTTTCAAAAAGGGGATGTAAGATGATCTTCTGGAATGGTCATAGTCATTTTATTACTGTTTTAGGTGTAAAATTGATGGATTTTTCTTGGATGTAAAACTATAATATCGTATTTTCCAGGCCATTTGAGCACACATACAAAATTCCCAAATTATTGAAGACATTGCTGCCCCATGGTTTAGAAGATAAGGCACTGGAAGGTTTACATTTACCTCGAGAAACCATTGAACAATTGAGAAATGTCATGATTGCTACAAGGTAGGCAGCAAAACATTTTTAAGCAAAGAAAGAGAAATAAGTATAAATAGGGACAATACTTTTTCACAAGTCATTCTAAATTCAAACTTACTGTAACTCACAAATAATATAATGTATAATGCAAAATATGCAGAGCGTCAAGCAGTGTAAGTCTCGGGGTTGAGAATCCGACCTTTCACAGGGTGGTCCAGGTTCGAGTCTTAGCACGAACCTCTAATTATTCGCAATATGTGCGTATTCATTCATTCATCCATATGTCTGGGCTGTCACATGGCTGTATATATGTGCAGCGGTACATAATAGAGTCTTGATTTTTTTACACAATATATGTTACAATAAAATAAGAAAAGGCTTTTATTAAACTATTTTACTCTATATGTGCAACGTAAATGGAAATGAACAACGTGATCTAGTTTTTTATTTAGCATTTCAACTTACAATGCCATCTATAGGCAGTTGTATAAAATCTTCGTGTGCGAGTCCTACCCGCACTTCACCGAGTACTTTTAGCTGAAAAAAGAAGTTGATTTGCAGTGCTGAGTTTTGGAGAATATAGATAAAAAATAAAACATTATTTTTCAGGGCTATTTTTGAAGAAGGACCAACACCAAACAATTATGGATTCTTCTTTCATCACTTGCTATGGTGGGAGGAAATCGTTGCTAGAATTAATCTAAGGGTATGTTTCCTTATTAGTCAATATTTTGCTGTCGCCATTTTTAGTAAATGGAAAATTTCCATAACCTCCTCCTCCTCCTTTAAATTGATTGCATTATTTTTTTCTTTAGGTTCAACTGTCAAATGTCAAGTGGAATATATTTGTCCAATTTTTAACAGCTTTTGAAACGCTTTTGCTAATACAAGGTAGCTTTTATGTTTTCCATAAATATGATTTATTGTAATAGCTAATTTCACTACTACTTACTTATTTTTGTCATCAAAATAATTTTAGATAGTCATAAATTGTACCTACATGTTCATATATTTCATAATTTCTTACCAAATCCTTCACACACACACGCGCATCTTCACGCCAAAACCCTAACGGGGTAAACAGAGAGTATCGAGTGCCAAACGGCACGGTTCTGGCATACTTGCCTAGCTTTTTCCACTTTCATAAATCTCCTCATACAAACACGCCGATTTGGGAGACTCTTGACACCTCGTTCAGACAGCACACCATCAATTTGAAATCATACCCCCAATCGTAAAATATGTATGTTCGGAGTTACACCGAACAGCTCAGCGATTGTGCGTTTTTGCATAGTAATTAGTAACATTTGACACGCGATCGCTTTCATTTTCATTTCATATTAATTTTAAGATCAGTATGCG
>DWNR01000055.1:0-29330 GCA_018250455.1 Polygonus leo | reverse complement strand
CAACCATGCCAGCACGTGCAATACATTCTTTCAGTATAACGTGAGTGTTATGGTATCTTTTAAAATTAATTACTGACTAGACTAGACTATCTACAAGTTAGATATCCTTTATCTATACTAAGGGTGCGTTCCACCCTTGTTGAAAAGTGTTGCCTCTAAGAGATCTCTTTAATAGGATAGACCTCGCCTTCACCGCCTGTGCCGTCTCATGTTCCTTGCGAAGTTCACAGGAAAACCCTGCGAGATTTTAAGAGCATTACAGTATGTCAAAAACAATGTTGTTTAACGTAAGTGGGTGTAATGTTACTTTATTGTTAGCGACCGCAGTAATAGTAACTCTTGGCGCAACTTTACTGCTGTGGTTTCCATTGGCAACAGAATGATTGGCATCATGATGTATGAAATAAGCTTCCATTATCTCAGGAAGTGGGTTGTGTAAGTTTTATAAATAGAAGTAGAACAGATTATAAGTAGATCAATGAGACGACCATTATTTCGAGTCCAAATTAATGATTTCTTTATCGGGGGGCAAAAATGACCGCATTTTAGGAAGACATGAAGTATATTTTCCATTTTCTTTGGATAAGTGAAATGTAATTAGAATTTTTTTGTACATAATATGTGTCATAATTATCTATACAATTGCAATTTCATATTGCCTTAATATCCTTTGCTCTAAAATTGCTTCTGCTACTAAACCTCAAGACATCTATGAAATAATTTATGTCGTTCATTGGGGGAAGAATCACCGCCTTGCTCATAAACCTCCGTGAATTTTTGTTTCAATTTCGGGGAGGCGTGGTTGCCAAATATAAATACAAACATGGCAAATGTATCTGCGGTCTACTTCAGTCGTACTCCAGGTTCATCATTGATTTCCATGGACTGATAGCCACTTGTATCAGGTGGACTGTAACTTTGTTTACTACTTTTATACAATAAAATACTTCAGAACATACTGTCAAAACTATCACGGTACGAACTGAAAATTGACACTTTAGGCCACTTTTAAATAAATTGCACAGTTGCACATTATTACTTTTTAATCGCTTCAGTCATTTGTTTGTTTGTAATGTCTGTAATGGCCACAATATCTGTTAGCCACTAAAGTAATGTAATTTAAAAACGTTTTATTGTATAATTAAATTAAATAAACACTAAGTGCATTCTTTGTGGCTATATAAGGTACTTATTGACCTTATTCTGTTTGAAACAAATTACAGTAAATTAAATATTTTATGGTTTTATGTCTTCTGACCATTTTCAGTATATAACAGTCTGTGTACTTGGGTTAAACGCATAAAAATAAAATACATCTAATTTTATTGTCTATAAAATTAAGCGACTCGCTTTTTCTTTTACTAAATGGGATGGTGGGAATAAAATTTAAACAGAACTTATAAAATTGACATTAATAAAACTAGAAGAAGTATAATAGAGCTTAGGAAATGTAATATAGTGATAAAGTTACTTATTTTTAAAAGAGTCAACAAAAAATGAGTGCATGGGATTTACTTAATATTTTTGATCTTCTACACAGAAGACAACAAATAAAGTTGTCGAAAATGTTTGCTTTTAAAAATATAATAGCCATTTCATTTCTTTTTTTTTACCAATTTTCTATATTATTACTTTGGCTTTGTTTTACTTCGTGTCGTCGTAGTTTCCTATTATATTTCTTTCGATTCTATATTTGTAGAATATCGGTTACGATACTGATGTTTGCACTACCGGAGAGTGAGAGTACCTGTGGTACTGCAAACGTAGACTTTACAAATCATTGCCTATCTGTCTTATCGCTATGTTTAGTTGTAAAAACGAATTTTGCGGGGTCAGCAACTTTCAGAGACGCCAATCGCCAAGTTGATGTATTTTGGTACTCATTCAATTGCAGATCCTTAGAATAATCTAGAGGTGTAAACCTAATATATTTATTAAATTATATCCAAGCCTCCATCTACTCCATAATGTATACTCCATCAGGATTTATTTAGTCCGTATGTTAAAATACTTCTTGACTCTTTGGTTTTTATACTTACTACCTTTCAGATCGTTTACAGTCGATGCTTGACGCAGTTTAAAAAGAAAGAAATAAAAATAAATTTAAAATGAAATTGAAAACATAACTCGGCATAAAAATACGCGACGTTAACAAATGATTTTTTGGTTGGAAAAACAAACCTCATCTTAAGATTATTAGTTTCACTTTCAAAATGAAACTGACGACAGAACTGTTGGAAATACATTTTACGTGCACATTCGCTTCATCATTGTGTATGTCATTACCCTCCTAACTAATATTATAATGCGAATATGAGTTTGTTTGTTTGTTACGCTTTGAATATTCAACCAACAATCCTTTTAAATTTTTTCAAGACATTGAAAGTGACATTGAGACATACGGGCACAGAAAAATGTCAAAAAATCGAAAAAGACAAGTGTAACAAAATGTTGCGTACGTAGCTGCGGGCAGAAGATAGTGCATTGTAATAAAATAAATTTTGATATTTTTTACATTATTTGTTATTATCTCTAAGCAACACCTAATTACACATATTGGTGATGCCAGCAACACTTACACACGAAGCGAACATTTTTGTCTTCAGGGGAAGCAATGCATACAGATGCGATAGAATCGCAGCCGAGGTTCATACTGTTGGCTGCGATTCCATCGTATTTGGGTTGGCAACAAATGTCCATTGGAGTTTAGTTGGGATGAGGTCTACCCTCATAGGACTCATGTTACTTAACTATGTAGATGGTGTCATGATGGATTAGCAGTATCCTGACTGCAACATTCCCTTAACTTCTGTCGTTTGGCAATCGTTATCTATGTATATATACTATTACTATATACTATTACTTTTATTTCCATTACCATTCCATTACTACTATTTCCCATCACTATTTTGGCAATAACATTACATTACCATGTTTTGCTTATAACTTGATATGTTTACAATTGATACATTCTTCAAAAGTTACATTCCGTTTTGTTGTAATAACTATTAAAAAAAGTAAATAAAATTTTGAAAATTTTGGATGAGCGAGTAGGTACTACTGTGTAAATGTGTAATTCGATGTCATCCGAATTACCTCTCTCCTTTCTATTCTATTTCTGGGCCGTACTGGGTGTCTTCGTAAGTGTCTAATTTTAGAAAAACAGTACTGGAAATGATGCCAAACCAACCTCAATAGTGAAATCGTAAATAAAAAGTGACTTTTTAATTCTGAGAATTCTGGGGAATTATCGAATGACAGATTCTAAATAAAATGCAGCGTTACTAAACGAAAATGTACGTGGAAAATTTGCAGGCCTTTATCAATAAGTATACCTAATATGAAGTATACTATTAGCACTGATATAATTCATGGAATGTTATTATTATTATGTTGGAAGTTCTTATGGTAGTTCAGTTACTACAAGGGAAATATTTTAAGTTGTACTTCGTACTTTGATTGTGGCATACATATTTCCACACCTATTTCCCTCTAGTAACCGTAAAAGTGCTTTGTAAAATGGTTATTGTTAGACTGTATAACATAGTTCTAAGAGGTAATCTCAAAACTGCCTGTCATCATGAATTCATTTGCGTGGAATTACTTGGTACATATTACTCTATTAATTGATTTTAGGTATATCATAAGTGAGCACAAACGAACACACACAAGTTCTTAATATTTTCCTGAAACGGATATTTTTTATCATAAATAAATAAAACTGCAACAAAAACCAAATTTGAAAAAATTAAAGTGTTTAATGGTTTCCTATTTTATTCTAGATTTAATGCCGCCGTCGAGATTTTGTATGGAAAATTGTCTCACAATAACAATTCTTACCTGCGTTCCGCTCATTCCACATGTATCGCGATTAAGCATGCGCCAAATCTCCATCTGTATGTACCTAATATACAAAATATATAAAATCAACGATATATGTGTCATCGCGACACGTATATAGATTTTTTTTAATCTAAAGTTAGCAAACGAGCATGCAGTCCACCTGATGGTAAGTGGTCACTGCCGCCTATGGATATTAGTAATCATCCCTGGGTACGATTGAAACTTAATTGAGATTGACCAAAGACGCATTGCTATCTTTGAGAACTAAGATGTTCGCCTCGCGTGTAAGTATAGCAACCACGCCTCTCCAAACCGAAACACGATACTCACGGAGGAATACGAGGGTGGCAGTACCTCCCCGGTTGAACTAAATGAGTTCTACCACCAGGTAAAATTAAGTTTAGACCAATTTGAATTTATTTCAGAAAATGAATAACGTATTTGAGTTTCAAGATTTTTTTGCAAAATAATAGACAGTCATTAACAAACGGTGATATTGCTCATTTAACTCTTGGTGATGATTGAATAATTAGCGTAGTGAGTGACAAGTAACATTGTATCGTCTATTTTTAGTTACAAAACGACATCAACGATCAAATTGTCATTATCATGAATTGTATCTGTTCAATCTGTTGCACTATTTACACTTTAGGGATGTTATTGCGTCCGATAGGCACTACTAACTTTTGGCTGTGGAATAGATTTCTATTTCAATAAATATCTTGAATCAGTTATGAGTTATAATATGATTGTATTTTAAAATTAGAATATTTAGCATAGTATGCGCAATTACAGACTAATCATGCAGTTTCGATGAACATTTTGTAGCAACTATAAAGTTGATGCATGGATTCCTTAAATTAGAAGATGATGTTTAGAAACTTATTTATAACTCGCACGAATAGCTAATATCTTGAAATTAATTTAGCATGAATCATAGGCAAAGTATCCATCGCTTACGGCCAGGTGTTCCCTATCGGCGTCACAGTAAGCATAAACGTAAGCGAAAATTAAAAATAAACCAATGAATGAAGCTGACCAAGACCTTGCTGCAAGGTCTAACATATCGGCCGCTAGAACACGTCTAGACAGATCGCGAAGGCTGCGGTATATTTGAGGCACCAGAAAAAAACGGTGCAAACAAATCTTTGACACTCGCCACGAGACGGATGTATCAGAAATAGCCAAAGCTTCTTCCGGTAAACATAGTGATGACTTATCTAGCGTTTGTTTTCGATCTAAGTTCAAGGCAACTCCCGATTTACTTTCATTCCGGGTAAATAAATTTCAAACATTATTGAATTATTAAACAGGTGGTGAAACCAGCGTAGGTTTTGCCTTGCCACCGCCTTTATAATCCTCCATAAAGCAATTCTTGTAGCCACTATGCCTCCAAAACCGAAACACAGTTTTGGCCCTAGTAGCCGACTTTACTAACACATGATAAGGCGAACATCTTTTTCCTAAGGGGCGGCTATCTGCAACTTACCATCAGTTAGACTGCACGCTCGAATCAGGTTTACAGATAATTATATTTGCTTGCTCCTGCATCATATCATTATGCCCAACGTAGAGGATGACGTATTCAAAATATGTATAATTTATGTAGCTTGTCAGTAATATCTAAACAAATTCTAATGGTTCCTCTAAAGTCATTCACAAATGAAAAGAATCGGCTGGAAACGTGCTATCAATCAGATCCTGGATATTTCTCCCACGTAGTTAAAATACGTTGCTTTCAATGAATTTTAAACAAAGCTACTTTGAAGAAGTGTTTGTTTGTGTTGTATCATATATTTGCATAAATGCATCTTCTATTTTAGATAGATTTGTTATTTGTGTCGAACGTCGGCAGACAGGTAGACGACAGGCAAAACTGAAAGTGTTTACCTTTCTTATTCTGTTGCCAACAGAAGTCTCTATGATTTAGAGGGTTAAGTCAGCAGTTTCTTGAGCAGGTATAAAACAAATCGATTATTAATAATGTTATTTCGATGAGTTTCATTATGATTCCCGAAAACATAACAATAACCAAACATTCCAATTCCAATGATTTGACCAATCTTATTTTTAACATTAAACACTAAATTCATCAGGACTTTCCAAAATAACAATATAAATTACAAATGATCTTTAAATTTCAGCACTTTGATCAAAAATACCTACGCATAAATTACGTGTCACTCGCTAAATTTACTGACTGAAAGATTAATTGGCTTAAGAAAACAATGCGACTTCTTTTAAGCGTACTTTTTAAAGTGGATATTCATGGGTACAATACACAAATTAGTCAATCAGTACATATATATATATCGTGGAAACCGTGACGTTTGAATACAAAGCCTACTGATCACGTTATTGTAGAAATATTTTATTGGCATGCTGTTTTAAAGTGGACTATAAATCGTAAATCACTAATCGTTAGCAAATTACAATCGAACGTTTGCTGAATCCCGGCCAAGCGATAAGACGGAGTTAAACTCCGCTGCAATATTCATAACTCTGAAGCGATTCGGCCTACATTGCACAAGTGCTACTGCTACGAATATCCTGAAAAGTCGGCGGTTGCGGGGGACCGTTCGCGGAGTTAGCGAGGGAAACGCTCGTTTCTCCGGACGCTCGGAAACGCCGCCCGCGCACCTGCCCTCTCCGTCACTCATCCAAATTTAAATCCCAAACTCCCCCCACCGGCATGCGCCGCTAAACATTCTGGAATAATTCCTGCGATTCAGGCACCGGTGCTCGCCATTCGAATTCGGGTCGCGACCGCGTTCGGTGATATCGCTTCTTTCGCAAATTGGGCAGCCCCGACTCCTGCCATGGCCGACGTTGACGTTCAAGTCCAGTACACCACGACCGAAAGAAAGACCAGGAAGGTCAAGAAGACCTCCAAGCGTAGGGAGTCTAAGGATGGTGAGGTCACCGTCACGGAAGTCGAGCAGACCAACACGACCACCTCCAACGACGATGGGTATGTGTAGTGGTGGCCAACCCTTGACCCTCGTGTAGTGCGATGTGACGCTAGTGTCTGTGTCAGCCAAGTGTCGATTACCGATCGCGTTCGACCTTTAGTGACATGTTCCATGTATACATACAACGCAATATGTTGACTATAGTTATTTGGCCACCCTCACATACCCAACCTAATTTAAGGTATTTATTTGAATCTTTAGAAAGCATTCAAAATGTTTATGATTAAAAGGCATGTTAATGATCAATGAAAGTGAAAATATTCTTATTAAACCTCAAAAACCAAATATTTAGCGGACTTTTACGCGTAATATTGATTTGATTTAGATTCATGATCCTGAAGATTTTTTTTGTGTGGAGTGTCAGATTTCACTTTGAGTAATTGAAATCCCAAATTTAAACTACAATCAAATGCTTAAGTGACGATACATTACCACCTCCGACCTTTTTTCTAGGATTATCTTACTTTGTCTTCTAGGATTTAAGGTTATGCCTTGAATTCTTCTTTTTATCCTTTACATTTTTAACACACTTGTTTTTATCGTCTAACGTTGTTGTTTGTTTACAGCTTATTTTCAGCGGCGAATACACCAAGGCGATGAACAAGGACTGGCACAGTGGCCACTTCTGCTGCTGGCAGTGCGATGAGTCGCTGACCGGCCAGCGCTATGTGCTTAGGGAGGAACACCCCTACTGCATCAAGTGCTACGAGAGCGTCTTCGCCAATGGCTGCGAGGAGTGCAACAAGATCATCGGCATTGACTCCAAGGTAAGAATATACTTCTATTTTTTCCGTATTAATTTCAACATCCAACAATTGCTTCTGTTCTAACATTTTGCAGTTTTACATCTACATTTAAGCGCCTACGACATTTCTAATACTATCCAACATTACTTCAGTAACTACAAACATTTGGAATGATTAAATAATGATATCAGATTTATCATTTTAATTAGACGTGAAATGCAGTAATGTTTACATAATCTATAAATAGACAATGGTTAATAGCTTTAAACACGCCGCTAAAAGGTTTATAGCGTTGGCAAAAACGACTGTCTCAATCTCAGTGATTAATAAACCTGTCTCGTAGGCGAAAATAAATTTTCCGCACACATGTATCGACTGAAAGAAAAGGAGCTGCTTTGATCGTTTGCCAAAATATGATATGTTGCAAACGATATCTCCAGTGTTTCAAGAGTTAACGTTAACTGAATCGTTAGTCGTTAACCCTATTCGAGTGGCATTATGTCGGATGAGAATAGATTCGTAGTCAGTGGCATTGCTTAGCTTTGTTACACTGATCAAATTTAGTTTTGTCACTCCAGTCGGCCCAGATTCTTCAGGCGCACCTCTCCTCTGCACACGGCACCAGGCCGATCGCTGCCAAGCCAACATAAAGTGAATTCGTGGCTACGCCAAACACTACATTTATCTCAACCACTGACGAATGACTTTTCCTGTCTAACTAGCATTGAAAGTTTACCATATAATCCATAATACCACATCAGATTGTTGATCAATATTCTATATTATTTCTATTGTTACTATTCATTTCGTAACTAAAGAATCATGCTCTTAGTATGTCATAAGATATCGTTTTTCAAAAGCAGCTATATTGTTGTTACAAGAAAATATTATTAGCATTGTTTGCTAAAGCAAAATAAACATTGTAATTGTTTGCGTTATTTAAAAGCTCTTTACTTGATTTTGAAAAACAAGTCGACTCTCGTTTAAATGGGTCTTATGGATGTATTTCTGGGTCGGAAACAGTATTATTTTAGTGTTTACGTTATGGCGCGACCTTGAACAATCGCGGATCTATCTGTTAGGCGATTCTTCGGAGATTTACGTATGATTCGTTTCTATTCACATAAGTATTTCGTAATCGGCCAAAATAAACATTCATATTTTATTGACATTACGACATTTGGTTTTAAACGTAAATTCTCTAGCGACTCTCGACATGTTGCCAAGAATAGAACGTAGAATGAGGGGAGTTTTATTTTCAAACTAATAGACGGTCGAGGTTTATCCAGGGCTTTTACTTTAAGTACGTGTTTACTGTAATAATTATTTTTATCCCTTGATAACCAACTGCTAATATTATTTGTTTGAAAGTAAGTAATAACTAAATAGAAGCTCCATTTGTTTAAGTAGTGGACGCTCTTTCGTCTAACGAAATGCACACAATAATTGACGATAATATAAAAATGACATCAATTGATACATTAGGCTGTTCAATGATGAAATATGATGAATCAGAAACTTAAGTGGCTCTATGATTAATTTATCTTGACCCAATATAATTGACTTCGCACGAGGAATAAGTTTTCGCAATTACATATCCATATGCATAAATTATAATAGATATCATTTCAGTTTTGATCCTTATATCATTGTAATTAAGGATCATGGTCATTTTGCTTGACTTGATTGTCATTCCCAGATGTGCTATGTATGATCGAAGCGTTCTACCCAATGGTCTTATTACCATTGTTCTTATATTTATCTATGGTTTACATCTACGTTATCCCTGGGGACCTCCGTGGGAGGCTTCTTTCGTTATGAATTCTCATCATATATTTCTTACAGGCCTCTGTGCCTGTAATATTAACGTGTTAATTACAATCCGAGGTTATTTTATCCTTAACTCTTGTTTTATCATCTAATATATAAAAATCTCGTGTCACAGGGTTTATTATCGAAGTCAAACCGGCTTGACCGATTTTTAGGTTTCTTTTATTATATTTATGTATTGATAGGTCTGGGAATAGGTCGTAGGCTATTTTTATACCCCTAGGTGATAAGAATAGCCCTGTCCAGTTTACCGTTAACCAAATTTACAAGGGTAACTTAGCGACTTAAACCCTTGAACTTAAAGAGGTATATAGGGCCCCTCTGCATGTTCTATAGGCTGTACAATGATGAGTGATCTAAGTTAATGTTTGACTTGATCCCACGTCACTTTTCGCGAGTGGTGCGATGGTGGCACTACTCGCCGAAGGATGAAGTTCCATCCACATCATTTGGATTCGATGGCGATCCTGAACAGTTCAGTTTGCGCATCCGTCTTCCGCGAGTATTCCCAGAGTCCCGATGTATTCCCAGAGTCCAAATGTCGATGGGCGACGGCGAACACTTATCTTCAGGTGGCCGACTGCCTTATTGCTAAGTTATAACATTAAAAAAAGATTTAGAATATCTAAGGAATTATTACTTAAATACGTATTTACTATACTATTTACTATTTTGTTAGAAGAACTTGTAGATTGGAATGTCCACAATCCTAGTCAGAAGCTTTTAGGCAGTAATAAATAAATAAGATGAACGAAATTTCATCGTCGTTTAAAGTCGAGGAACAAATTTACAAATACAATTTAGACATGTACACGTCCAATTGTCTTGAACATTTGTGCCTATTAGATTTTATAGTATTAGATGTTAGGGTTCCGTACCCGGAGACCAAACGGGACTTATTGAGGCTTCGGTGCTACTCTGAAATATAATATACACATGATTTTTTTGCTAACTATGCATTTCTGTAGCTACCATGATATCAAATAATAAAAGTAAATGATAAAGTTATTTTTAAAAAATATCCTCTTATATATCTTATATATGTAGACGTTCTTCTAGAAGAACGTCCTAGGCTTTTTACCAAGTACTAAGTAGAACATAACATTCGAATTGGTTACAACGCTGTATTACTTCATCCGGAACTCTTCGCGTAAATCCGACTTGATGATTTACATAGGTACGGTGGTCACTTACTGATTTTGGATCATAACATCATCACAATCCATTATTGTACGACTGCTGGACATAGGTCTCTGACAACGAGAAAGATTTATATCAGGCAATGATGTACCGGAATAATATGTCTCAAATACGCAAGTAAACAGGGGTACTTGGGGTCATTTGTCAAGCGAAACCAGATCAACCCCCTGATGGAAAATGGTCAAAGCCAAATTGTAATGTATCGTCGTCTTTGAAAGATGGCTCTTCGCACCTTGCTTACAGAGGGATACGGAATTCCTGAAATGTGAAATGTGAGTGAACGGTGAAAGAAAATTTTCTATAAAAGTGTTTTACACTTACCATAAAACTTGATGGTATAACTTGTCTTATTTTTCCAAGACCTATCCAGATGTACAGTAATGGACTGATGATGAAGATGAACATAAGGCTTAAGAGGACACTAGGTTAAATGAATGATTTCAATAGATATCAATAATAATAAAAAGCGGCCAAGTGTCTCACTGCCCGCACATGAAGTGATCCGTAGCATTGTAGAAAAATGTTTTATTTATAACCAGAAGTTGAGAAATTAATAAAAAATTGATATTAATTCAGTTAAAATAAAAATAAGATTTCCTTCCGGATAGACATTTCTGCGTTTGCTAAATTAAATAATGCGAACCAAGGTGTTTTTAAAACTACATATTTAAAATTAAAATCAATCATGACAGATGAATAGATAGTTTTCAATTATGAGTTACGTATATAGTGATTAATATTACGAAGCCATAAAAATGTTATATTACTGCTTAACGTGACCAAACAACTCACAAAAAACTTGAAAACGTCGTTCATCACTTTATGCTGATGAGTTTATGTTTTATTGTTAACATAGATAAGATTAAGTAAAGATTATTTGTTTTGTTGTTAACAAGTTGATTCCGCGGTTTCATTCATATAATACTTACCGTAACATACATAGCTAATGTCTCATCATGTATATTTACATAGAAATGCTAATGTTATATTTTCAGACTTAACGTGCATTTGGTAGAAAATTTAATTTTTAGATGTATTTAGTATAAACTTAAATCCTAGTTTGTGGGGTCGCGACCACCATCTTAGAACAAGGGGTGCTAATGTTTTTTACGCCTCATCTGAAAATCTATTCGTTACCAATTTGTAAAAAAATCTGTTAATAATGTCATTTATAAAATAACTAACAAACGAACATTTGTCTCACATATTGATCTATTTACGTTAATAAGTTTGTTATTTTACACAAATTTGACTTTACTGACTTACTTCGGAGAAATAATAATAATCTAACAAAAAACAGATACACAAACAGACAGATTTGATTTCGGTAGTTTAGAGAAGGTTAAAACAATGATAATAATTAATCGACCGATAATATAATGATATACACGCCCACACAACATATTTTTTGTACCCTAATGTTTAGATTTCCGCGAAATAAATAGTTTCTGACAAATAAATTTATATACAATTATATTTTGTCCATTCATACTACTAAGAAGACGATCAATCAATAGGCCAAAGTTCGCATGGCTCTTAAACTTGAAGACTGTGACTTCAATAAATTTTGTCACTATTTATTAATAACTATTTAACGATGTTTATCCTTATTTTAACCAATTTTGCTAAATCCGCGACAATAGTCACTGATGGTTAGTGGCTACTGCCGCTTATTTACATGTATTATTCTTGCCAAGCTCAGAGTCCTCCGTCAACCAACCCTTGTGTTCCGGTTTAAAGAGGCGGCTATACTTATACATGAGACTAACATCTTACTACTCAGGGATTGCGACTGCATATGTGAGTCGCTTAGGAACGATTCAATCGAACTTAATCAACCGATTACGATTGCCATGGGGAGCAGTGATCCCTTACCACTGACTACAGTCCATCAAACGCTATAGTTAACGCTAGTGTAACTAACACATAAGTTATAAAATCCGAACCTATTCTGTCATTCACCGTTCGTTCTCTTAGCTATTTTGTACATTAAGGTAGTAGAAACCTTTCTCCTTCGACTGTAGAAACATCACCTTTTTACCCCTTCTTAATATTCACGTTTATTCCCAGGATCTGTCGTACAAGGACAAGCACTGGCACGAGGCGTGCTTCCTGTGCGCCAAGTGCCGCGTGTCGCTCGTGGACAAGCAGTTCGGCTCCAAGCTGGACAAGATCTACTGCGGCAACTGCTACGACGCGCAGTTCGCGAGCCGCTGCGATGGCTGTGGCGAGGTGTTCCGTGCTGGTGAGTACTTTAGAGTATATCGGTCATAGAACTTATATAGTTTGACCTTGGACATACAACAAATGCGTTGCTACACCTGAACTTATGTTCATCTCTTAGAAAGTATAGCCGGCAACCACACTTTGGAAAACCGAAAACCTAGAGTGGCTTCACGCAGGATTAAGAGGGTATCCATGCCTCCTTGCCTTGGAGAGGGATCCAAACCAGACGTGTCGTGCAGATTGGCTTATACACTTGTCGAATATTTCTAGACATTATTTTTTTCCTTCTCCCGCAATTGAAATATTTTTAAAAATTAGAACTTCCAATTTGAACACGAACTACCAGTAGGAAAGATTAAAGGTTTAAATATCATATTTAATATGTTCTTCAATCAATATTTGTTTAAATAATCTATGTACATCTGTGTAATACCTTCGTATAGAAATATGAAAAACATTTTAATGATGAATCAATAATATGTAATAGAGATATACAAAGTAAAGTGGTAATAAAATAAATAGCATTAGTAGCGTCAACAACATAGCACAGCATTACTGCGAGGCATTGATGCGTGTAAGTGAATTTTAGACACGTGCCCTTAGGAAGTGTGAATATGTATGAATATGTAAACGTTTATAACATGTTCCACTAAAGAATGTATTTAAAAATACCGATATTTATTTTCGCTTTGCTAAGTGTCTACATTTAACGAACTAGCTATTGCCCGTGCTACGTGCCAAAGTTCAGATTTACTTGGTCGATTTCATAATTGAAAGATTGTCATTTTGCTTTTTATCAATACACTAGCTGTTGCCCGCGACTTCATCCGCATGGTTATGGAGATATGTATCAATATTAGCACTTGTGGTAACAAAGTTTCATACAAACTATCAACCTCAAAAACAAACCGTCTTAAAAAAGAGCCCCCATGCAAAATTTGAAACTAAAACTTGTAGTTTCTGAGATTTTATGATGAGTGAGTGGCCTTTCAATTTTATATAGACATAGAAGATGAGTGAGAAACGGACACAAAATCACCGTTTTGAAATCCTTCCTTTATCGTAACCGGTTATACACTTGCTAGGTAGCTTCTAAAGCGGTAGTAAATCATTCGGGCACTAAATAAGGCCTGATGGATCGTTTATGGCATACGTATCCTTTGATAGCAGGGATTAGTCGCCCATATGTTGATCTATTTGATTCATGACACATACGAGTATACAAGATGGCGAACAGATATAATGCAAAATTTTAGAGTGAAAATAATAATAATTACTTCATATTGTATTGGATTTAGATTTACTGAAGGAAATGCTAAGAAATGTATGTATAAACTTGTTTTTGAGATTGAAGATGATATTCCCTATAAAAGATTGTTTATTCTATCAAATATATTGTTTTTTTTTTTTATTATGGAAACCGAGAGCGGCATTTTATTTCAATTTGTTTTTATGTATCGCATGGGATGGGAGACTTTGCAATCATGGAACGCCAAGATTGCAAAGAAATCCTCTTTAAAAGTCGATGATCATTGATAATTCCTCCTATATCAGAGTCGGGGACTAATATTCGTCCGGCGGCCACTCTGCCTTACTGTCAAGGTTAACTAAAGAAATATCTTATATGATTTTTTATTGAATGATATTTATAACACAAATACCTACTACATACAGATAATTGAAATTACAATAATTCAATCCTCAACGACATAGTATATAGTATATTTAATTATTATATAGATACCTAATTATTTCAAGAAAGTGTTACATTTGCTATTAAGCTCGCGAAGGCTAAAGCCGTGTGTCTCGACCTGTCCAGCGAGATACGGCCCATGTAAGGGCACAGTTACCCTCGCTTCATAAGGCACTGTAAGGTGAATTGAGAAAAAACTCACCACTGTCATTGCCGCAACCTCGACTGTGCATTTTGACTTTTAAATCACACATTAACTTCGATTCGCGGGTTCCGAGAATGTATGCAATATATTATTACGACCGTTTCCCGAGTGGTTTTGAACGGAATGTGCATTAAGGTTGAATTCTTTCCAAAACATTATCGTTACACTTATTTATTTAATTAAGAACAAACAGCTCACAATAACAATTTTCGCAGATTTTGCGTAAGATATTTACTATAAGTATTACTTTAATTTTCTCAATTGTTTTTGAGTTGATTAAACTAAAGTTTGATGAAACTTTGATGAGATGATAATGAGTTCAAAGATGACAACATTCCTGTCATTTGAATCTTAGGAAGAGACTCATGACACAATTTCAATAACACTTAAATGCGTAATAGGTTTAATGAACAATTCAATTTGTACCTATTATTAACCCAACATCTCTTCAAATAAATAGGTCCCCTTACGCTCAGTTACAAATCAAACCCATACATTTTTCCAATCAACTGAAACCGAGTAAGTACGAACATTAATTCCACGTTTCCCGCTAGGGGGCGTAATTGCGTTTATTTACGAGAGTCGAGCTTATTAACTAGCAATCACTGCTATTCGGGAAGCCTTATGTCATTGGCATGTAAAGTATAGTAATAGTACACGATTTCAATATGGAATTGGCGTTCATTTACGAATTAAATGTCGTAGGTGGTCATGACAGATAAAATGGAAGTGAATAATAAATAATAATGAGCGGACCATAGACATTTAGGTATATTTTTGGTGCTCTGTTCTCAGACATAATAAAATCGGTAAACATTGAGTTACATCAATTGGTAGTTATCATACCTAAGTACCTATATATTTACTCTTTTAACGTAGGACTTAATTGTTTATGATTTTTTTTATAATTATCCTATTTCGTTGTATGCGATATATGTCTATATTCTATCTATTATTATTAGACGATTTATGAAAACCTTGCCCAGCTGGTTGATTTTTATCTAAATTCTTGTCATTGTGAGAGTGGACCTATACCCAGCAGTGGAACTGTAATAGACCTCATCATCACATACATGAGAAAAATTGTCTTCGCGCCTTTTTTATTTAACATAACTACAATTAATTGAAAATTTGGTTATTAAGATATAAACATAATAATTAATTAGTGGTTACAAAGCCACTAAACAAATCACAATGGATATCCTTGTGAACAATCAAATCAAATGCCTTAGGCTGACAGTTGACAACCATAAATCAAAATTGACGTTTAATTGACAGCTCCAACAGGTATTGTTGAGACTTGCTGAACCGTTTGCCAAGAATCGCAACGGTTTTCGATGAGTAACGCTAATTCACATAAAGTTTAATTAAAATTGAAGTAACAGCGTTGTTTCAACCTTTATTAAGTGTTTGTTTGAACCTGTTATAAAGGTCAAAGGCCTTCCGGAATTATACCTAAATAAATAGTTGGCAGACATTTGGTTATTAAATTAATTACCTGAATACTTTTTGCAACTGAAAATGAAATTCCTATCATATTGTCATTTTTTGTGTTCTTTTTAGATAACAAACAAAGCTTTATATTATGTTGCTCATATTTAGCCTTCTATTCATGAACATTGATGAATATAAACGATTAAAATAATGTAAAATATTGTTCCCAACTTACACATTTCCTTCTTCGTTCTCGCCCTATTGCTTGTTCGCGCTATTGCAAAAGTTACAAGGATCCTAAAAAGAAGCTGCCTCGGAGCCGTTTCCCTTATATTAGCTTAGTATAATGTAATCTTATTAGTATGGCAAATTTTATATCTATTTATATACTCTATATCCCTACAACTTTGGTAATATTTCTCACATTTTTACCAGTATATGGCATATGCTACAAACGTGAGTTATAAATTGTCCATGATTTGTCGTAGGCAGGTACCAGGTATTCTCTAATTAGTTGGCTAACTTTTTATTGTAGGTATGTAGATAGAAATACTTATTACAACAAAAAGTTGGAAGTTTTTTCTGGTTTTCATTTGTACGTTAGTACGTACTTGTACTCCCACACGTTATAACACAATGGGCATACAAATCCATCAGTGGATCCATACAGTAGTTTATGATTCATCGCAATTACGGATACTTTGACGATTGTATTTTTTATCTGTATTGTATACAAAAAGTTGCATTATTTGTTTCATACCTACATAAGCCAAACAAAATGGGTGAACGGTCGCACAGATAAAAAATATATTATTAGTTTTGTATTCTGAAATGTAAATATTAAATGTATTGATTACTAATTACAAATGTTTGCGTAGGAACATCCAAAACAAAGAAGCAAGGATTTTTTTAATATCATCATCATGACTCATCATCATTATCACATTATTTAATTCAAATGGTATGCAACACAATGCACATAAAATCGTCCTCTGCATGTGACTTGTACGCAAAAGTGTCAAACTTGTTATAATGCTACGTGTCATAAATTTAAATCGTTTTCCATGTTATCACCCAGAAATGCCGTGGCTATTCATACTCTTCGATAGGGCTCGTAAGAAATGTCTAAGGTATAAAATCCTGTGAATGGGTAACAGTATCTGAGGTTAATCACGCATTACTCTTCAGTCAGAATTTAGTATGATTTTCAGAGCAAAATTCAAAGAAAAGTCCATGTCTAGTAAACAAGACTTTGAATTCGATGGTTAGTTAAATAGCGCTAATGGGGGTATCGGATAGGAGGGATATGAAAGTACACTTTCTGTAAGGGCTGTAACTCTTAATCAGCAATACACATTGCAATCATCTTTTAATATGAAACTACTGGATTTCTTTTAATGAAATTTCGCACAGATATGTAACTTTGTCTAACTTAAAATAGGTTAAATTTTATTTAGATTAATGACCACGATGAATTAAAAATAATTGGTAATTTAACATTACTGGCAGAACGTCTGCCAGTTCATTAGTATCATATATTCTCCTAATCTCTTTAAAGCCAAAAAGTGAACCAGCATGCAAAAGTAACATTTAGCTTTGCCGTTAGGTCGTGTCGTGATCGGCAATATACGAGTGCATAAGTGACCGTTAGGTGCTATTTTGAGATCAGTTCGTTTCTCTTCGATATTTTAAAGATCCTTCAAGTATTATATTGCTTTTTCTATTACTTCGTTAAGGAATCGCTTAATATAATTGCGTTTGTCCTATTTTCCGACTATTTGTAATCATAATATAAATAATATTAATGTGTAAAACACACAATATGGTGTAGCAAAAATCAAAAAGGTATGATATTCCTTAAAATGTTTAAAAATCATTACAATCATTGAAAATATCCATCTCGACATTTCATCATCCGCGTAATATTTTCTTTTACATTCGTATAAATATTTTAACATAACTTCTCAAAAGATACCAAATTCCAATATTTGTGGTAATGGAAACATACAATGGAATGCTAACGAGATTCCTTTCATGTTCCTTTACAGAAGCCCTTGACATAACATTCAAAAACGTTTACGGAACCAACTGGTTATACGTAATTCCTTAAGCTTTACCGCAAGTCAGAAATGGCTCAATTTGGTCAATGGCTTTCGGCTTTTTATGAGTATGATCGAAGTATCCGATTGGTCGTATGTGGATTAAGCGTTTTATTGATGTAGTGATGTCATCGGCTCGAACGAAAAGAAATAAAGATTGATGGAATTTTTTTTGTTAAATAAAAGTAGCAAACGGGTAAACAAAGATAAACCTACAAAAATGGTATTTCATTTTATTTTTAATCGAGCCCAACCTCGTCAAATAAAAAAATAATCAAAATCAGTTCATAAAGGCATTAAAGTTCAGCTAAATGGAAAATTTTATTTTAAACCCTTTTAAAAATATAACTGCAGTGTAATCTACACAGTTGCCTTGTTCAAAACTCATATTTATGCAAGGTTTCACGTCTGTCGATCTGTAAATGCCAAGCGCATATATCACATAAGCCTATTTGTCATGGAAACAAGTGTTCCGTGCACCAAGATGTACACATATTTGTACTCCAAATTGTAACTTTGAGTGTAAATATGCTCGGGCAGTGCCCTCTTTACCAAGTTACTCTTTACATTTGTGTACAGTTACTTTACAAAATATTGTTGTATGTAATTTTTTTAAATATCTACTTAAATGAAAAAGGATACTATTACTAAAGCCTAGCAGTGTATGTCTTGAGTCACGTAATGAGTAGAAATTACTATAGATATGTATGATTACTTATATAAGTAAGAGTAATTACTTATTCAAGTTGGCAATAATTCACTTAAGATTGCGTAAAGTTGTAACACAAAAAAAACAATGTTACAAAAAGAAAGTTTTACAGATTATTAGATATGAAAGACTATTTCAATTTTAAGATTATTTCAATTTTAAAAAATATGGACGCTAAACAATAATAGTACCTATATTCGATAAACAAAGCATTCTTATTTTTATTGTTCAGTGAATACCAACCATAACAAATTCCAAGGATTTTTCGACAATTATTCGCCTGAATACAATGGATGTGTAATTCGAAATAAGATCCCTGCTACGAATTTTAAATTTTAATATCCATAATTATTCCATTTGCGCCCTTATAACTAAGATTAAAAGAGCGATATTTATTTAAATATTATGCATGTAACCATAAACAAATTATTGTGATGTAAAGTCACCATCGTGACATTATAAATTATTCAATATCTGTTTAAATTTTCATTACAGATTCAACCTGTCATTGAATTGATGAACGAAGTCAAATTAATATTCGTAAAATCTTGTCTATGTTTTCAACTTCGATTTATATTTACATCACCTGTTTTTAGGTCACAGACAATTCCTATTATGACATTTACTTATTAAATATGTATTATAGTAGGTAGTAATTAATGAGTACTAAGTTACTATACCATAAATCTTGATTACCTTATAAATAACATGGATAAAGTAGGGTTACTAAAAGAAAACTAATTAATACAACGATAATAATCGAAAATAATATTGAACTAGGCACCTATTAGTCTTCTTATTAAAGAATGCAATTGTAAATTGCAGTGGGCAGTCAAGGCAGAAAGTAGTCACAAATACTGTCAGGAATTATGTGTTTCATTGAAAGTTATTAGCGATATCCTTATATATAATGAAGCATGATTCCAAATGAAGAGTTAAGTGCTTGGTATTGCTTTCTTTATATATCGCTAACATTGTTGCACCCCTGGCACAAACCCTAACTTAACACCCTACGTCACATCTCAAATATCTTTTCGAGTATTTATTATTTTGACAGTAAATATGATCATTATAATTATGTCTATTGTCATAAATTAAGAGCATCAAATTCTTAAGGAGTGCCACATTGATGACGTTTTCTTTTTTACCATTACGATTACTATATACTTAAATACTTATTCACATGTCTGTTGGAATTCCATCCTATCGTTGGTTTTGTGCACTATAACATTTTTATCTACTTCTTTATAAATAAATATGAAGCTGGTTCTAGATTTCGATCTTCTTTTCCAAAACTTTTTTGTTTTTCGCTTATAAGTCCATAGTGAAACGAGTATAAGCACCGAGGCCTTTGATAAATAAGCCTAACGTCATATTTAGTATTTATGGCTCTCATCTCAAGACCATCCGCATCATTAATATAGCTTCGTCTGATCGAGATAAACCACTTGACACTGCCATTTATCAACTATCTCCCGCCCCCGGCATTACTTGGATACCTTTGATTCATTCCCGGAGGCATATAAAATGCAATGTCATACGCTCGTGTGTTAGGTGTGGGTTGACCATAGACATTGGAAAATTAATAATTTGGTTTTTATTAATAGATTGTTGTTGGCCAAGGATTTCATAATGAAATTATAATAACTTGTGCCTGTCGCAAATGTGATTTATTTAAGATTTCCGTAGCATCCTTTGGTGGCCACATATAATGTACTAGCTGACCCACGCAAGGTTCTAACATTGAAACAATTTTTCAAATCGGACCAGTAGTTCCTGAGATTGGCGCGTTCAAGCAAACAAACAAACTCTTCAGCTTTATAATATTAGTATAGATTACTAAGGCTCTACTGTCCATCCGTGTGTCCATCCCTTCCTTCGTCCGTCTGTCTGTCCTAACTAAAAACCATACAGTGTTTAATATTGCACGGTGACCCGAAACTATTTGCATACGAGTCCGACTCCCATTTCGCCAAAATAGGAAATGTCTATAATAAGTCCTTGTCTGTAATAACAAATTTACAAATTAATAACTTTCCATAACAATAAATTAAAACGTGCAAATTATCTCCGAAGCAATTAGCAGCCGATTTCAAACTCAAACATCGTCGATTTATTTGAGAAACAAACTTCTCCTCACTACTCCATCAGAATACGGGCTTGATAATTCAATTAAAAGTTGTACCCGTTTCATCAATTACAAATTAATTGAGATGTTTGTTAAAAGTACGGGTACATCTTAAAATTCTCTTGTCATTTATAAACACTTTAAATATTATCAAGTCAATACGAATAAATAAGTAACTAAACGAACTGTCTACACTTTTAGCAATAAAATTTATTCTTTCTCTAAGTAGGCTATGTAAAGGCAATGTAAAAATATTTTAATAAATAAAAAACAAATAACAAAGATATCGAAGAATCAAAATGTCGCAGACACAAAGAGAAGATCTTTAACAATATTATATGTTACATATAATATTGTTAATTATATATGTATATTAACACTTCAAATATACATATATGCTAATATCATGGATATGATGGCAATCCTACAAAAGCCACAGAATATACTTATCTTTATTACTACAAACCAATGTAATAAATCACGCATTGCCATCATCAATAAAAGCTAAAACTTGCCAGATATATTTTAATTTGCTCTTTAAATAACGGTACTTATTAGTCAAATTACTCAGCAATAAATCTATGTATATCGACAGACTAATATTCTAGTTTATTGACACAGATTAAAAATGTGAATCACAGCTACAAAATATCGTGTTACACTGTTAAACATGGGGCATGTACCTTATACCTACAATTTTAATTTGACGCTCTTAAGTTTTCTTTAAGTTAATATAGAGTTCCTTACAAACATATCACGTAATCATAAATGAATGATGATGAAAATTATGAAAAATATACCACAATTGTGTAGGTAACCCTCTTTTTGGTATTAAATATGTTCCTCTGACATACCTAGGATAGATTTCTTATGACACGTTACAATATATTGCAATGACATATGACTAATTCATAAGATTTTTATGCAATTGACCCATCACTACTTTAGAGTAGGATATATGTTGAACTCACTCTAAACAAATAGTATTAGCTAATTAGAAATAACGTCATATGTAACTTGTAAATTTGGCCAACTGTGTTTGCTTCCTGACTGTAGACTATTAGTTCAGATACTATTTATATCACATGTATCGACAGCCTCCTAAGGATAATGATCATCACAGCTCATACCTGTCCCACTGCTGCGTACGACTCTTTTTTACTATTACTATATTGTAAATAGTATATAGTACTAAACTCTATATAGAGTCTAAATTTTCGACCATAGTTTACTGGATCAACCAATTGTGAATAGTAGACATCATACACCTTAGAGTTATTTGTTTCGACAAGCTCTTGGACTGTCTTACAAATGTAGGATTACTAAAGTTGTGTTTCCGTCACCATTAACAAGTGATATTTTAATTCCAATATGCACGAATTTTGAAAAATCACGCATGCATGGGTTCCGACCCAGGAACCTCAGTGAAAGGTCAAAATCCTAACCTCTAGGTCATCAAGATATAGATAATCGCATAACAATTGGATTTATGAAGTCATTTATATAATTTGTACGTTAATTTTTACCAACTCTATTATATTAAATATTAATGTTTTACTATCAAATACTTATGGAATATGACATCAGCCTTATGTGTTATCAACAGCTTCGTAACCTTTGTTTCATTACGACATTGGATAATTGCTATAATTATGAATTAGTTTTATGATGAATTACAGTAGGTAGCTTTAATAAATATGACGTACGAGTACGGCAAGATATGATACATGATTCAATATTTATGTTAAAAGTAACAAGATTGCATCACAATTGTGCTTAATCCAGGAATAAAGCCTTTTTTTCCAAGGAAAGAAAAAAAAACAAAGTGTATTTAAAATTATAAACAAAATATCCGTAAGAAATGAGAGGTCTTCTATATAAGTTCGCGTTACATATTAAAGGCCGCGCCAGGAACCATGACGAGAGCTACCTCAACAAGTACCGCTATATCTTCATTGCGTTAATCAGATGTCAAGAGAATTTGTATCGTCTTATCGTACCCGATCAATTAAGTTCAATCTACAGCCTACACGGCCTATACGTCTCCCTTCCTTCGCACCGTCACGGCATCAGTACGGCATCGTCAGCCGAGAAGCCTGCACCTCGCGAGTGTACGCGAAATACCGCCTGTCAAAACTTCCGCGCTGTAACTTGCGAAAAATAAAAAAAATATCGCGTCAATATTACAACAAATTGGCGCTTTTTTGGCTGTCAAATTTTAACGTCATTTTTTTTTAATTTAACAAAGGACCAAAGTTTATTCAGCCAAAATGTCGGCGGATGTGTTGAGTGACGATTTCAAATCTCGGCTGCATTTGACCACAAAAACAGTCGGACAGGAGCGGATACGGAGGGCAAGGGAGAATAATGAGGATGTTGCCATACTATCCATGTTCCTGCCGAATGCAACCGCTGAACGGGAAAACAAGAAATTCTGTTGTGCAATGAAAGATCAGTGTCTTCTTGGTGATGCCAGGAAAACCGTTGCAGGTGTAATATTTTCCTTATCTTGCTTTTCAAAATCAAAATAGAAAAATGATAATTTAGGCTTGCTTACTTATTACATACAACGTGAGGTTGACACGTTTCTTAAATGAAGCCTTCCCACGCTGGATTTTGAAGTTATGTGCTTATTAAAATAACCAATCACTTGTAATAACGGTAAAGGAATTATGTATGTCAACTGTATCAATCCACATTTGGCCAGCTTAAATAAAATCCTTAACCATTCAGATTCTAAGAGATTTCATATCCAACACTGATATATCCATTATGGATAGAAATATAACGCATTAGTATTCACTACATTAATTAATTCTCCACGTAATAGGTAATATAATTTTCTCTTACTACCCTAATTTATATTGATTAATAAAATAACTTTTACATAGACCTAATAAGTCATATATGTAAGAATAAATACGCCGTATATTTTTAACCATAAACTATAAAGTACTTAAAAATACTTAATCCGAAAATTTCTTAGTAAGGTCACACGTGTAGGTATATGATCGTAATGTATTGTCGTTGACCACTACAGGCTTAAAACACAGAAAGGAGCACTTTCTAAAACGTGTTTTATGATCACAAAGCGATAACAATTGAAAGTAATGTAGGATGTATGCACCTACATGTTTTGCTTGCATAGCATAGCATTTTTGGTTAAGATGCTGTTAACTGTTCAAGTCACATTCTTTTCTGGGAAATTGTTTGAAAAAAAAATCATTGTACAAAAATGTGTTAAAATTAAAAAAGAAGTCCAGCTATGTTACTTGTTAGGTTAAGAAATCGGAAACTGTTAATGATTATCTGATGATGTAAAATCTACTCTACGTATTAATTTGGCTTAGATTTTGCTACAAAACTACTATTTTATTGATTTTGCTACAAAGTTATTTCTCTACCAAACGTCCCTAAAGGATTAACACTAAGTTTAAACCATTTTTATTATAATATCTACAGAGTACGTTACTATTAGATGCTTTTTAAAGTGAAATTTATGTAAAATGTCAATAAGGAAAAGTAATTATTTATATTTTAATCATTAGCTTAACCATTAATTGTGATAGATTGCGTACAAATAAATATACAGACTAATTATTTTTTGAAGTCGGGTAAAGTCGTTCAATTCAAGCCAGGCTGTACATAGAACAAGTGTTTAAAAGCATCTCGTATATTAAATTTCTTTTAGCTAATTTCTAGCTTTAAACTTTTTACCAAGTTTTATTTAAATCTGCTCCTGTTCAACCGTTAAAAGATGACAGACAGGCACTACCGCATTTGCTACAAATCGTACCTACATAGCTATATTTTGAAGTATACTAACGGATAACTCTCGAGTGCCTTTACAGAAAATCTCATTACGGAGGCAGAATTCTGTTTGCTTTCCTCGTGAAAAGCCAGACAACTTAAAGATTTAAAAGTTAAACATTTCTACGTAGCTCGTTAATTATCGTTCGCTACAAAGTTCTTCATTTACGCCGCGCCGGTAGTTCATTCGAACGTAATTGAATGAGTTCCCCATTCATTCAATTAGCGGTAGGTAGATTCATTCGTTCAAAGGACCCCGCCCGTTTAATTTTCGTATAATGAACAGTGTTAAGGACCCTACGTTTATTGTAGGCGATGTGTGTTGTAGGAGCTAGGGAGTTTAGCGCTTTCATTATTAATTTCTTTTCTATTTTATGTCTCATAAAACTGAGCCAAAGAGGGTCTTAGTGCATGTTAATGTATTGAAAACACAAACACGGGAACTAACAGATTTGTTTGTTATGTTCAGTTAATAGAAGCTTAATTACCAGTTTTTACATTTTGATTTAATTGGCAAGGCACCCAATGAAAAGTGGTCACCGTCGCATTTTCAACATCAAGGAAATCGCCAATGCATCGCACAGTTACTATATTTAATAAACTTTAAATATATATGGAACGTAGTCTCATTACCCTATTATTCAATTCCTCTACCTTCCCAGAATAATCAATTTGATTCGATTCACCCGTTTCCAGATAAATGTAGACCCAAAGACGGCTTAACATTACTAATTAAACTGTTAAACGTCTATTTTATCTCCTGATGCATATAAAAAATTAGTTCCACTCAGTTGATTCGAAACAAGTGTCCCTGTGTTCCCAAAAATGTGATGTCATCTGGAAAAACAGAGTGATGTGTCATGTATAATTTACCCGAGCCCCGGCAATGGGCACCGGCAAATTGGGTCGCGTTCCAAATAACCTGGCATCTGCTCCACAGTTAAAAATGACCATTTTGTCATGTTTAAAGATGTCTAACCTACTCTGTGTTAATGGGAGGGCGACACTGTGTATACCTATTTATAATTTAAAAATTATTTATATATTTTGATTAATCTATTTAATTCTTATTGATATTTTGTAGATTCATAAATATGTTAAAATTACTATGACATTGCGCATTTCATGGGAAATGTGCAATGCGCAATTTCAAAATTTAAAGAACTTAAAGAATTTCAACAAAAAGGGTATGTTATAAATAACTACATAATTATACCGGTATATTTGCTTTATGAATCAAACTGAAATAGAAAATACGTACAAAATATTAATTACTTTATTTTAACTCCAACATCATTTAAAATGAAGAAATGAAGCTCCCTATATCTATTACGTAGGTAATTTGAAAAACATGTTAACATCATCTCACAAAAATCCTTTGTTAAATGTGTAATCAGTGCGATTTCATTTAAAAGAAGTTTAAAATAAATTTTACAAACAATTCTAGAAAAAATACTTTACGTATAACCTACAAAACGTGACTTTTTCAATACAGAAATAAATATAATAATAATAATATAATGAGACAGGTGTGAACGAATTATACTTACGTCAATAAAATATTGGTCTTTATCTGTTTAGTAATAAGAGCGGTATATGGAGTGTTTGTAAAGGCTTATGTACCAAAGTTAATTAGTAGATACTCAATATGCTGGCCTTGACCGTCATTTTCACGCTTATTTAAAAAAAATATATGCATAGGTATATGTTGGTGCAATATGTGCATTATCTGTTGTATATGTTTGTCTATGGTTTTAAAACTTTCACATTATATTCAATAAAGATAAAAAATATGTCAGTAGTTAAAATTATGAATTAAGTATTACTTAGCATAGCCCCGGTAGATAATAAGTCAATTAAAAGATACTATTTATACGCAGCGCAATAAAAATATCGTTAATTTATTAGTGAAGAGATCTAAGATCTTTTTTTAGTGGGGTAAAAATAAATTATAGAGTCGTAACCCTGATCTGGCAGTCAGAAAAACAGATGCGCTCTTTTGAAGTTCAATCAATTTATCTTTAGACTTCAGAGTTTTAATAAAATGGATTTTTAATTTTGTGAAGTACCTACAGGGAATTCATTTTTTCAAGGCGTTTCATTTTAGTCTTCAGAGATAGAAATCATGTAAATGGAATTGGTCACAGTTTACATTCAAGTAGACTGCATGTCCGTTTGTTACGGGGCTTTAAAAAATACCCACGACTACATTTAATGGCAATTTTAATAATCCAGATTAAATATGCTTACGATGACTCGAATTTATAATGGCTGTAGTAATCAGTGTAACAATACTTCCAAAATTATGAAAATTTTCCCATTCATCTTAATATACAGATATTATTTTACAGAGCGAAATAAATAGTGTTTTATACATTATATAGTAACATAAATCTGGGTATTGATTACTTATTAAATTATTCCATAAAGATTTTACAGCAGGACAACGTAATATAATATTTAATTTGTTTTAACCATTTGGCTAAAAAAATGTAGTCACTTTGCATAAAGTACGGCTTGTATTATCTGTGACCGAAGCGTAATGGCGCGAAAACAAAAATAAACATAACCGTAAAATATCATGATTGCGACAACAGCTGAACAGGCGTCAATAAATTAAACAGCTTGGAAATTATTACACTTTTTATGCAAGCTTGTTTAAGACAGAACACAGTAATATTTCTGTAGGTAATCTCTGACATTTGTAACGATAATGTTACAAATGTTTTCCAAGAAAAACAGTTAAGTAGTTAGGTAGTACCGTGTACCTTACATACATAATAGATATTAAAACAGTTTGTTGTTTGTCAAATTGCAAAAAATTATACCTAAAGACTAATGGTAACAGAATATATTTTTTTAACTTAAAGGCTTTAGCCTATATACTCGTACGCTCAACCAAAGACAAGGAAAACATTTGATAGATTGTAAATAATAATAATTCTGTTTGGTATAGTTATGTATTAGCATTTTGCTGGCTAATACAATTATTTAATGAAAAAGATATTTAGCTTATCTTCTTACTAGCAATTTTAATTCTGTGGTGCTAGAGTCTCACAAATCATATTGATACTAAGCTAGTTTAGGTCAATCCTTGCATTATGAAACCGACAAATTTTCATGATTAATCTAAGGCAGGGATTCCCAAAGTGTGCGCCGCGGCGCCCTAGTGCGCCGTTATGAGTAAAGAGGAGCGCCGTGAGGCTTTCTCTGGAAACTAAGCTTGGCCTAAGTTTAAATTTTTTTGCTTATCGTCCTAGCATCATTGTATTTCGGGGCACCGTGACATAATACTAACCTGTAAGTGCGCCGCAAACTGAAAAAGTTTGGGAACCCCTGATCTAAGGCAATCATTCCCCGTTTGTCTAATGGGGTCGCAGTTATTATGCTTTGTCGGTTCTAACTCGCGACAGTTGCCAACCAATCTGTATTCAGGCTTTCAGGCGTTGTGAATCCGTTAGTTAGGACATAAAAATATAAAGTTAAAAATAAAACCAAATATATATCTCTTCTCTCTACCATTAGGCTTAAACGACTTAGTGGAGGCACAGGGACAAATCTAATGTGCTGAATGACTGTCGAAGGGATTTTAGTAAGTAAAATCCTATAATATATGCCTGAATGATGGGCTCTCGAGGGAATCTTCACAAGATTATCGACAAAAAGGACACTAGTAAAAGGATAGCTGGAGATTGAAACAGTTTTTGTGAAAAAGAAACAGATTTTCATTTTCACACACACATGTATGAGTACTTACAATAACATCTGCTTGACGTCAATTAATCGATAACACTTATTAATATTTTAATTACCACTTGAGCAATTATTTAAATTTTATTATGAAATGCATACGAAGTATTTCTTTTGTTATATTTATGCAAGAAAATAACTTATTTTATTTAAATTAATGTGTAACCTATATAGAACTCGTAGATTTTAATCTAGGTACAGCATTGTTCACCGCAAAGTAATTGCGTATTTTGGTTGGAGAGGTGTGGTTGCCAACCTTATTTAAGCCCGAGGTTATCTTCGTCCTCAGGGGTCTGTCAACCTCTGGTTAATCCTATCGAGGATTGATTGGTGTCGATGCGGGCGGCAGTGACCACTCACCGACATTTTAACATACAAGCTGACCTGGCAGACATTGTCCTACCACTAATTTTCAATTTGTAATAAAAAATTGAGGTCATTCGAAATAAAACATAGCTTATATTTTAAGTTGGACAAACTTACATATCTGTGCGAAATTTCAGTAAAATCAATCCGGTAGTTGCGGAAATAAGCCCGGACGAAAATCGTGACATGAGTTTTTTATATATAAAGTTAAGAAATATTTAATACTAGCTGTACCAGCGGCACCGCCCGCTACCCCTCCTTTTAGGGGTTAAATTTTTATGGCCTAAAACACGGCCGGGGATCGTCTCGACAGATTAGT